>JBBPLB010000142.1:0-19206 GCA_038089595.1 Bothia castanella
CTCAAGTCTATGAAGGTGGTTGTGCCACATGAATGGCTTTGATCCATTCCTATGACCATGAGTGGCTCTATCTACCTTACAATCTATCAGATGGTATGTGTGAGTAAATAAAAATATCCCAGAACAAAAAAGGACTTGTATTAGTGATTGTAGACTTTACACTTTTCAGTAGCTCACTGAGTATGTTCAGAAAGTTTTTCTCTGGGACTGGATAAAATGCCAACAAGTAGTCTAGCTGGATGTGATCCATGAGCTCATAGCTCAATGTCTCAATTTTCACTGACATCACTTGTATGATCTCATCTCTCACAAGATCATTTGTAACCTGTGTCATTCTCACACATGCTTTAGTCTCACTAATCATGTTCATCCAATAGTCTTCTAGTGTCCCCCAGTACATCTTTCTCTCCTTTTACTCCACACTAACAAAATATTCAATCTTTGCAACCTCAGCTGTCTTGGTTTGGAAGTGCTCCATATATTTATCAGTCCACTAGCCAAAGTAGAGCTTGTCTAGGATGACACACACTTGTGACACAATTGGCTTTTCTTAAGCCATCTGGAACACCATTGACAAGGACAGCTTTGACATCTATCTCAATTTATTGCTTGTAAAGCTCAAGTTAAAGTGAAGTGAATGCATTGTTGTTCTTTTGATGGATAGAGAGTTGCTTAACATCACAGTGGCATTATTCAAGTGACTCTATCTGAGGTCAGACAAGAGTCAAGTAGATCTGGGTACACATCATTTCACTGGATGAAATCTAGTCATAGGAGGGGTGAAGCAACAAATAAAAATAAAGATCATGATATGCTGGCTGACATACTTCTCAGTTGATGAAAGTCTTTGCCATGAATAGCATTCAGATGCTGGACTTCTTTGTGATGCCTTAGAACATCACTAGCATCTAGACAGTCAAGGACAAGGCCAAAGAAGAGAAACAGGACAAAGGACAGGTGTTGGCACACTACACTGGTGTGATGTGCCAGGATATTGCAACACTCTCACTAATGGTCACACAACACTACCATCAAATGGTGGACAAGTTGTTCTTGAAACTCTGACCCAAGATCCACCTCAACACCATCATGGTCAACATCTTTGAATATTTCAGTTCAATAGAGGGCAAGGACATCAAGAGGTATGAAAAGGACATGAAGACCTACTATTCAAGGATCTAGGAGCATTGCATGAAAGAATATGACAAGATTGCTGTAGGAGACATCAGTGAAATAGTACCTATACTCTTACTTGAATGCCTTTGCTACTTTCTATGGTGATTTGTCTTGTCTGACATTCTTGAAGTCCACTAGTGTATCCATGAAGTTGAGGATGTGGATGCTTTGTTGCACCATGTAGGTTGTATTTAGATTTCTGTAAAGGGAGCAGAGTCAAGGCAAGCTTAGTCTTGGAAAATATTAAACAATGTATAGATAGATAGTAAGCTAGAAAGAAAAAACATCTAATATATAGGTTTAGAGTAATATACAAGTTATGAAAATAAAGAGGGTGAGTACACATCTAGAGTTAGGTTCAAAATGCGTACCAAACAACACAAAGTTTAATTCACAACCCATGCAAAGTGAAATTCTACTAAAATGTAAGACATATAATATGTTACACAGTCAGATGTCAACCAGCCATCAAAGCAACAGTATTGAACATTGCATGTTAGTCTGAAAAGAATGTGACCCCTCCCTCCAACAAGGAAAAGGTACAACAGATGGTGAATACTATCTTCAAGAACATCAAGGAGGTGACATTAGAATATGCTCTCATGATGCTTTGTGACAATGATGACCTAGGACAAGGACTGGTGATGAGGTGGGGTGTAGTAAACTCAAGGGAGGTAGATCACAACTACCTCAAATCACAATTCAAGTCAGAGGTTAGTACTGTTGCCCTTCAAAACCACATTGCCTCCAATGCCATCTCCATCAGGATTAATCCAAAATACATCAATCAGTCCACCTTATGCCCTCTTCAAGAGGGACTATACAGTGAGGTGCAAAACCATTGCAATGCCTAACCCCAAACTGGGGCACGAAGCACCCCACAATCACTTGTGGGAATTTTACTTTACTTTGGTGGAAACAAATAAAGTACAAACCCTTAGCTACAACTTTATCCCCTGGGTCATGTGATTTCGCTTACATACTGCAAAGATACATCCATTTCAAAACACCAATATTATTGCAACAATTTTGCATCTTTTACTTTCCAGGGTATATTAGATTTGGTATAGCCTTCCTTTGCCTTGATAACTGCTTCAATCCTTCTAGGCATGCTCTCAATCAACTTCTGACACTCTTCAACTGCTATCCCCTCCCAATCAACCTGAACTCTCTCCTACAATTTATGAATCCCCTTAGGAGAGGAATTATGATCTGCTAGTCTTCTTTTGAGGTAACCCCAGAGATGCTCAATGGGGTTGAGGTCAGGAGACTGTGCAGGCCATACCATAGTATGAAAATCCTGCACCTGAAGCCAATCCTTCACCTTCTTGCAAGTATGTTTGGGGTCATTGTCCTACTGAAAGATGATATCAGGAGGATCAAGACCATAAAACTGCAAAGAATTGAGCAGTTCATCCTTCAAAATCTGAAGGTAAAGGTCCCCATCCATCCTACCATCAATCTTGATAGCATAGCCAACTCCCTGCCAAGTCATACAGTCCCACATCATTAAAGAACCTCCTCCAAACTTCACTGTATCTTCTACCAGCCTATCACTTAGCCCTTCCCCTGCCTTTTTCCACACCCACTTGCACCTATCTGACTCTAGGCAATTGATTTTGGTCTCATCAGACCATACTACCTTCTTCCAGTCCTCTAGAGTCCAATCTTTATGAGCATAAGCAAAGTCTAGACAAGCCTTACGATACTTGGCTGAAAGAAGAGACTGTTTGGACTTGACCACAGCTTTCATACCTGTCTTCCTCAACTGTCTGCACACTGTGGAGGTAGAGAGAGGCTGGTTGACTATATTGGTGAGTGCCTTGGTCACCTGAACAGCATTCTCTACCTTTCCAGAGGAGATGAGACAAATGGCATGCTGGATATTGGTAGAGGAAAGCTTGGATGGATGACCTCCAGTAGCTTTTTGGAGCTCAGAATGCTCTTTGGAGCATAATCTGGATATGGTAGACACATTAAGACCAGTAGTGGATGCAATAGAGTGAGCAGATTGGCCAGCATCAAGCATAGAGAGGATAGTTTGTTTTTGAGTAGGAGAGATGGTTCTCATGATGGTTGTGGTTGGAAACAAAGATGCGTGTGAACTATTTTAAACTCAGACATGGTTCTAATATGTGTATGTTTGTTTGTATGACCAAACATAACCAAATAACACTTGATTTCAATGTTATGAGCAAAGGATGTAAAACTGTTGTAATGGTATTGATGTTTTGAAATGGCTGTATCTTTGCAGTATGTAAGTGAAATCACATGACTCTGGGGACAAAGTTGTAGCTAAGGGTTTGTACTTTATTTGTTCCCACCAAAGCAAAGTAAAATTCTCACAAGTGATTGTGGGACGCTTCATGCCCCAGTTTGGGGTTAGGCATTGCAACAGTTTTGTACCTCACTGTACTATGAGTAACTATCCAACATTCCACAAACTGACAATACTCTTTGTTTACAGAAAGTATATATACCATACAATTATCATCAGCATCCATCAATACTGGTGTCCATTTGTGAAAAGTACGTTCAGTATAAGACACATATATCATATAACAACCATCCCATAGTCATCAAATCAATAGTAGTAGTGTCTACAACCATCATGAAGCAACTATCTCACATTCCACCAATCAGCAGTACTGTCAGGCTTGTAGGAAGTATTTGCACTATAGATACATATATCATAGAGCAACTATTCTATAATCTATAAATCAACACCACTGTCTATTTGTGAGATATATATATGAACACCATATAATACACAATGACCATTCATCCAACATTCCTCAATCTAATACCATCCTCAATTTGTGGGATGTACACTTACTATACAACCTACCATCACCATCCATCCATCAAACTCCCTGCAAATCAGTACCACTGTCAGTTTGTAGGAAGTACATCAACTATACATCAATTATGAATATCCATCCAACACTCTGCAAATCAACACTAGTGTCACTTTGTGGGTTATACAATACACATACAAGACATCATAAGTATCCATCAAACTACCTGCAAATCAACTCCTCTCTTAGTGTGCAGTAATTGAACCAACTATACATATGTATATTACCTTATTCTCCCATTGGTAGCATTTCTTATCTTTCTTGTTACTTCTTTTTCCCATCATTGCCATTTTCCCATCAGACCCTCTCTCCCCTTGTTGTCCCTTTCCCTTGACAACAATTGTAGTTCCACTCTTATCACATAGCCATATAGCAGACTATAAGTAGGGCACTCATTCTCATATAACTACAAGCTAGTTCTATGCAATACCAGTATAGATTCTAGTTTCTCAAACTCCTTAGGTGAGAACCCTGCCCCACTAAGCTGCTCCCCTTTTGTCACTATCTTCAATGACTAGGAATAGTGCTCCAACATTATGACTTAGCAATGTGACTCATTATCATGATTCAGTTGGTCAACCTACTGTTGAGTGGTTGCTACAAGCTAGGATCTACATTCCAGTGTAACAAAAGAACTAGCTTTCTTATTGCTTCTTCCTTTGCAAAGTAAAGCTACCCACCATTTCAGAAAGAAGAAATACCAGAAGAATCACAGGATCCTTCTTCTTTGCCAACCCAACCTTAACCCCTTAACACTGTCCATTAAAAACACTATCTCTTTCCTCAGAAGAAGAGGAAGAAGAACTATGATACAAAAAAGAACCAGCCTCAAAAGAATTCACTAGAAGAGCTATCTGGGGTCTCCAGAACTAGATCACTGGTTACAAATTAGTTCCTGTAGCTGAGTCATCACTCAAAACAACAAAAGTATCAATACCTATCAACCCCCTAGCACTGAAGCAAGAACCACCAGTACCTCCTAACCACTCTCCCAGTCCACTAGTACCTCCTTGATATTCCCCTAGCCCCTTTCCCTTCCCAGTAACCTCTGAGGAAGAATCAGAATCAAAGTCAGAAGATATGACTGAAAAACTCATTGAACTAAGAGCTGGTATCCTAGAAGACTTCTCTGGGAATCTAGAAGATGCTTCTAGATGGATCCTCTTCATGGGAGCATACTTCCTTATGAATGGGAAACTTTATTCAGAATCTGTGCAGATCCTCACTGCCTTAAACAATATGAGTAAAGGGCAAGAGAAAGACTTCTCTGAAGGATGGTACCTCAAAATTGCAGAGATGAGTCACTGAGGAAAAGAGGCTGAAAAAGAACTCACTTGAGAAGAGTTTGAAAAACCCTTTTAAGATGCATTCACCTCTTATGATCCCAGTGCAAAAGCATGAGCTGATCTCTCCACCTTGAAACAAAGAAAAACCTAACATAATGATAGATTCAAAAAATTCATTTCCCAATTCCAACTCCTCACTGCTTGCTCTCAGATCAAGGATGATAGAGCCCTTATCAAATGGCTCATTAATGAGATGGATAGGTGCATTGTTGTCAAACTTCTCTCCTGTGAGAAGGAGTCTACTACCCTAAAAGAATGGATTGAAAAGTCCAACCTTTTCTACAACCACATCAAATGAGTCAACACTCTCTTTCAAGGAAAAAAGTACTTTCCCAGTCATTCTTTCCATTCCAAATCCACCAGAGATCCCAACACCATGAATGTGGATTGCATTTATCTCTCTCCCATAGATAGAGCAGAATATATGTATGAAGAAGAGCAAGTGCTTTGTGTGCAGAAAAACTGGCTACAGGGCCAAAGACCACAAAAAAGAAGAATCAACCTCTTCTCCACCTCCTAGACCCTCTAGACACTCACAGAGAGTTAGAGCTATTCCCACTGAATCAAAACCCTTGGAACCTAAAGACTCAATGAAGATGTTACACTGAAGCATAGACTCTAGCTTATAGTGACTACTCAACAGTAGGTCAACCAACTGAGTACTTTGGGTTAGGTTACCCCTACTAAGTCACAACACTGGGGCACTATTCCCAGTTGTTAGAGATGGTGATGAAGGAGAGAGACTTAGTGGGGCAGGGTTCCCACTTCAGGATCAAGGGGAGACTAGAATCTAGCTGGTATTACATAGAACTAGTTTGGAGTTTACATGAGGAAAGTCGGCCTACTTATAGTCCATGAAGGTGGCTATGTGGGAGTGGGAACTATGAGTATCACCAAAGAATAGGGATGATATGAGGAGATAAGGTCTGAGCAGAAGATGGAAATGGTGAGAGAAAAGTATAAGACAAAAGATAAGGAATACTACTGCTGAGAAAATAAGGTAAGGCTATGGAAAGGTATTTGATTAGGTAGCGAGGGGTCCGAGGAGTTGGTCAAAGCTTGAAATAGCACATGCTATTGTAAGTGTGCGCCCATGGGAATAGTTCAGTTTGTTTATAGTAGTGAAGAAAAAAGGGGCTAGAAGAAAGAAAAGAAAAAGATTGTAACAATACCCTGGTAATAGCTTCAAGTGAACCTCACTTGACTTACAATTCTCTATACCCTCCATAAGAGGACCCAGTTATGTTTCCTTCAGCTTTGTCATCAATAAAGAATTCATCCTTAAGTAGTCCGTCATCCCAAAAGGGGCAGCCATAAGTGGAGTGGGCAGGGGTATGTGAGCAGGTGCAAGGGGTATGGATACAATCTTATTGTCAATGTCCTGGAGCAGCAGTAGAGCAATGGGGACAAATGTACTGACAGTCGCACATCCAGTGGTCTATACATCCACATTCAAAGCATTGAGAGAGTCAATGGGATGTGGATGAGGGTGGTTGTTGTTCTGGCCTATGGATGGTGACTCTGATGACATGTTGGAAGATGGTTCCTTTTGGGACCTGAGTGAAATACACCTCTTACTCATCCAGAAGTGGATGTATTGGATGGGGTTGGAGCCAGGGTGGATGGGATTGAAGCCAGGGTGGATGGGGGAGGGATGGTGGCTTCTGCAGGTACATCGTCTGCCTTTTGTCGATTCTTCTCTATTGCTGATGAGGGTAAACCATAAGGTCCTGTTATAGTGGTTTTCTAGCAAGAAGATCGCTTTGGGATTTGGAAGGAGAGTGTCAATATTATAGTGGTAGGTGAGTTCAAAGTAGTGGATGGAGGTGAGGTCGAGGAGCATCTGAGGGGAATAGAAAGAGCCTGGAGAATTACTGGGGGAGATAGCTCCCTAGAAGGGGGTTCTATGTGATGGGAGGTATTGTGAAAATAATAGCTCTGGTTGTCCATTGAGAGGGAAAGTAGGATGGGATGGAGTACGTGTCTGATGGTCAAGAATGGTAGAAGATTGATGATGTCCAATATTCTCAGGTGTTCAAGGAGGTCAAGGACAGAGGTACGGTGATGTACTAGAGTATGTCCCATGGTTACGAATTGGGAATCCCTGGTATGAGAGGATTCAATTCTGGAATGGAGAATATGAACAGAGACATAAGAATAATAAGTGCGAGTTGCTAGGACAAGGGGGGTATTCCTAGTGAACTCATCGGTATGTTCCATTCTCAAAGAGATGACTGGATCGTCTAGCAGAGAGGCAATGAGTATGCGCCAGACATACTGGAGGGAGTCAGATGGTAGTAACAGAGATGGTGGGGGCATTGTTGATGAACAGGTTGGAGGTGGGTTCAGTAGGGGATTGTATGGTTTGGGGAAGGCTTTTTGTGATGAGAGTGAGGATTTTTAGTGAGAGTGAGGGAGGCAAAAACTTCTGGGAATTTCTCCTTATATTTGGCAAGTATTTCAGGGGCATCCTCAGCAATGTTTGCTTCTGGTTCCCATGTCGAATCTGCCCTGGAGTAATCTTCCCACCAGACAAGGAATTCCGCTTAGTTTCGGGGCCTTTGTGTGAGAGAAGGGAATGGATTTTGTATTGTTCCTGTCCCTTGATGGTGATTGGGGAAGGTAAGGAGTGGTTAGGGCCATGTTTGGCAGTTTTGGTATAGGTAGAGAGGTTGGAAGTGTGGAATATATCCTGAATTGTTCAAGTGGAAGGAATCTTTAGTCGGTAAGTGATAGGAGATAAGACCTGTGTGATTTCGAAGGGTCCATGTCGCTTAGGTGATAGTTTTTGTGATGGGAGATGGAGAGCCAGGTTTCAGCCTTCCACCCATACCTTATCTCCAACTTTTCATGGTTTAAATCTAGAGGTGATATGTTCCCTCATGAGTCATCTCGCTTTTTCATGTGCTTCTAAGGCTTCTCCTCTGGAATGTTCTAGGGAGGAGAGTCAAGATTGTAATGCAGGGACAAATGTTTTACTGATTTTCGGGTAAGAATGGGGTTGGTAGCCCATCATGAGAACGAATGGAGTTTGTTGGGTGGTAGAATGTATCACAGAGTTATGGCAGAATTCAGCGATAGAGAGTAGTTCAGACCATTTATTCAGGTTTCCATCACAGAATATTCTTAGGAAGGTTTCAACTTCCTGATTTACCCATTCTATTTCTCCATCAGTCTGCGGGTGATAAGGCATGAAAAGGGCGACTTTGTAGTTAAGGAGTCGTCCCAGTTCTCTAGCAATTATAGAGGTGAACTGGGGTCCTCTGTCGGAGATGCACTTATCATATAGTCTGAAGTGTTTGAATACATGATCATGGAAAAGTTGGGCTACTTCTTTTGCATTGATGGTTTTTAGACAAGGGAGGAGAATTACCCCCTTAGTAAGGCCATGGTCAACCACGACCATAAGAGAGTCAAAACTCTTGGAGGGAGGCAAGTTGGTGACCAAGTCAATCAAGACTTGCTGGAAAGGACAAGTGCATTGCGATGGAATTGAATAGAGGGGAGGAAGGATCGGGTGAATATTGGGCTTGTTAGCCTGACAGGTGGCACATCCTTTAATGTAGTTTTTGACTTAAGTAGTTAGTCTAGACTACCAGTAGTCCTGTTGGAGTCAATTGATGGTTCTAAAATGTCTCCCATGACTAGTAGAAGGAGAATTATGAGCATGTGAAATTAGGTCCTTTCGAGCAGATTCTGGTATATATAGGCATCCTTTGAAATAGAGACAGCTGTCAAGATATGCCCAGTCCTCTTTGTAGACCGTAGAGAAAAGAGAGGAGTCAGAAGCAAGGGCATCTAGTGCCTTCTTTACAAGGGGGTCATCAGGGGTCAATGATGTGATTTTATCTGCTAGTGCAACATTGATTAGATTGATGAAGAGTTGGTCAGGTAGGAGAGTTGAGACATTATTGTTACTGGTGTTGACATCTGAGATTCAACTTAGAGCATCAGCTGGTCCCATTTGAGATCCAGGTAAGTGTTTGAACTGTAGGTCAAAGTCCTGTAGGAAGAGAAGCCATCTGGCCTGGTGACTAGATAACTTTCTGGGTTCTCAGAAATAGGTCAGGTTCTTGTGATCAGTGAGTATTGTTACTGGATGTCCTATTCCCAAGAGGTATTGCCACCAGGTATGTAATGCTCAGATGACAGCTAGGAGTTCTCTATCATAGATGTCGTAGTTTCGTTCTACAGATCCAAAGGTCTGAGAGAGGTAGGCATATGGATGTAGGGCTCCTGTAGTGTCTTTTTACATTAAGACCCCCCCTGAGGCAAGAAGAGAGGCATCAGTCATTACAAAGAATAGGCTGGAAGTGTCTGGCATTTGTAGTATTGGTGTGGAGAGGAAGGAGTTCTGAAGAATTTCGAAGGAATTCTGGTGAGATGATGACCAGTTCCATGTTGAGGTTTTCTTGGTGAGATCTAGTAGAGGTCGAGCAATATCAGAGAAGGAGGGAATAAATCTTCAGTAGAAGTTACAGAAACCTAGAAATGAGTGAACCCCCTTAACTGAGGAGGGGGGTTTCCATTCAGTGATTGCTTTTAATTTGACTAGGTCTATAGCAATCCTGCCAGGTTTGATGATCATTCCTAAATATTCAACTTCAGACATGTTGAATAGACATTTAGAGAGTTTAAGGTGTAACTTCTCTTCTCTAAACCATTGGAGTACTCTTTTGGTTTGTTCCTGGTGTTCCTCGTAGTCTTTGGAGTAGATCGAGACACCATCCATATAGATGACGAGCCATCCTTTGGCAATGAGATCTTTGAAGGCATCATTCATATATGCCTGGAATGTGGAGGGGGAATTGCACTGTCCAAGAAACATGACTGTTGGTTTATAAAGTCCAAAAGGGGTGATAAACATGGCCTTCCACTGATCTTCCAGTTTGATGTGGATGTTATTGTATCCCCATTGGACATCAAACTTGGTGAAGTATTTGGGTTTCTTCAGTTTATCGATGAGATCGGAAATCAGGGGAAGGGGATAAGCATTTTTGACTGTTGCTTCATTGACATATCAATAATCTTGACATGAACAAAGAGATCCATCCTTTTTTGGTACAAAGAAGAAAGGGGCTGCTTGAGGCGATTTGGATGGAACTATTTTGTCTGTGCGAAAATGTTCATCAATGAAGGTTCTGCAGGCTTCTGTCTCTTTTGGATTCAAGAGGTAAGTTTTTCCAACTTTTGGAATGAAATTAGCTTTTAACTCGATGGTGTGATCAAAGGTTCTATGTAGTGGAAGTTCTTTAGGCTCTTCTTCAGAGAAGACATCAGAAAAGTCAGAGAATTCTTTTGGGAGTTCAATCTTTCCTTTTTCTGACCTCTGGGCCACTTTGGTTGAGACAGTGATTTTGTTTGTAGTTAGGGACCTGAGGTACTTGGTAAAGCTTCATTTGGTCCAGAGATCTAGGTCAAGTTTGAAAGACCTCAATAGATATCTTTGAGGACTTTGATCTAGGGTGAGAGAAGGGATTTTAGGTAGGGATATCCGACCAATTGTCTAGTCTATGGAGGGGTTGGCTGTTCTAAGCCAAGGTAGACCGAGAATAAGGTCTTCTTTTCCTAGAGAGATGATGTATGCTCTCAGTTTCTCAGTTCATCCTTTCATAGTAATGGTAATTGGGATGAAAGAGGATATCTTCCCAGCTTGGTTACTGGTTCCATTGGCATTTTGTGCATTTATAGGTTTTCTGAGTGGTTTGGTAGGGATTCGGTGACTTTGAACAAGAGTCTGATTGATAAAACACCCAGTTGCTCTACTATCAATCAGGGCTTTTGTTTCAATGACTTTTGCTCAAGTAGAAATAAGGATAGGAATGCGAATAGATTGCACACAGGAATTCATCATAAATACAGAAGCAAGAAATTAGAGGGAAGATGGCATCAAATTGTCTTCCCTCTTCAAAAATCCTCAATAGAAACAACTGCTACTGTTTGGTCCTCATCCTCTTCTTCTGCAAAACAGGTTTGGAGAACTTTAAGGATATCTTCTTTCAGAACATTTTGCTAGGTGAGAATATTTAAGTACTCCTTCATTGGATCCTCAGGTTCTGAGGGTTTCGATTTGGTTGAGATAACCCTGACTCTTTGTGGATTTCTAGGCAGTCTGGGTGGTGTAGAGGAGGTCTATTCTTCTTTTTTTGTAGTCTTTGGCTATGTGTCTAGGTTTGCCACATACGAAACATTTTCCCTTTTTCATGTATTCTGCTCTATTTGTGGGAGAAAGACGAATGCAATCCACATCCATGGCATTGGGGTCTTGGGTGGATTTGAAATGGGAGAAGTGGCTTGGGAAATACTTTTTTCCCTGGAAAAGAGTATTGACTCATTTGATGTAGTTATGGAAGAGGTTGGACTTCTCAATCCATTCTTTCAGGGTGGTGGGCTCCTTTTTGCAAGATAGGACTTTGACAATGATACGTCTATCCATTCCATTGATAAGCTATTCAATAAGGGCTCTATTGTCTTTGATCTGGGAGAGTGAGTGGCGAGGAGTTGAAATTGGGAGATGAACTTTTCAAATCTATTGTCATGCTGGGTTCTTCTTTGTTTCAAGGTTGAGAGGTCAGCTTGTGCTTTTGCACTGGGATCATAAGGGGTAAATGTATCTTGAAAAGCTTTTTCAAACTTCTCCCAAGTAAGTTCCTTGGCTGCTTCTTCTTTGCCTAAGTGACTCATCTCTACAATTTTGAGGTACTATCTTTCGGAGAAGTCTTTTCCTTGCCCTTTACTCATTTTGTTCAGAGCCATGAGGATTTGTATGGATTTGGAATAGAGCTTTCCATTCATAAGAAAGTATGCTCCCATAGAAAGAATCCATCTGGAGGCATCTTCAGGATTTCCAGAGAAGTCTTTGGGGGGAGACCTGCCCTTAGTTCTACAAGTTTTTTGGACATGTCTTCTTCCTCTGATTTGAATTCCTCTTCTGAGTCTGTTGAAAAAAGAGGACTATGAGAATGATGGGGGGGTGTGGACAGTTCTGGTTCTGGAGGATCAATGGGTATGGGTTCTTCTGTTGTTCCAAGCAATGACTCAGCTACAGGAACTAGTTCATAACCAGTGATCTTGTTCTGGGGACCCCAGATAGCTCTTCTAATAAATCCTTCTGGAGGTGGTTCTTCTCTATAATGGAGTTCTTCTTCCTCTTCTTCTGAGGAGACTAACAGTGCTCTCAATGGATGATGTCGGGGGGTTAATGCTGGGTTGGCAGAGAAGGAGGATCCTGTGATCCTTCTGGGATTCCTTCTTTCTGAAATGATGGGTGGCTTTACTTTACAACAGAAGAAGCGATAAGGAAGCTAGTTCTTTTGTTACACTGAAGCATAGACTCTAGCTTATAGCAACCACTCAACAGTAGGTCGACCAACTGAGTACTTTGGGTTAGGTTACCCCTACTAAGTCACAACACTGGAGCACTATTTCCAGTTGTTAGAGATGGTGACGAAGGAGGGAGACTTAGTGGGGCAGGGTTCCCACTTAAGGATTGAGGAGAGACTAGAATCTAGCTGGTATTGTGTAGAACTAGCTTGGAGTTTACATGAGGAAAGTCGACCTACTTATAGTCCATGAAGGTGGCTATGTGGGAGTGGGAACTATGAGTATCACCAAAGAATAGGGATGATATGAGGAGATAAGGTCCGAGAAGAAGATGGAAACGGTGAGAGAAAAGTATAAGACAAAAGATAAGGAATACTACTGCTGAGAAAATAAGGTAAGGCTATGGAAAGGTATTTGATTAGGTAGTGAGGGGTCCAAGAAGTTGGTCAAAGCTTGAAATAGCACACGCTATTGTAAGTGTGTGCCCATAGGAATAGTTCGGTCTGTTTATAGTAGTGAAGAAAAGAGGGGCTAGAAGAAAAAAAAGAAAAAGATCGTAATAGAAGAAGTACCTGAACATTCTCACTAAGCAAAACATCTCAAAGAAAGACATCCTCAAAGTTCTTCAAACTTGTTTCACAGAAGAAGAGAACAAAGATTAGATAGTAGCAGTTGTTTCCACTGAGGATTTTTAAATGGGGAAGAAGACTCAATGCCATCTTCCCTTCAATTGCTTGCTCCTATATTTATGACAAATTCTTGTGTACAATCCATTCACATTCCTGTTCTCATTTCTACTCAAGCAAGAGTCATCAAAACCAAAGCCTTGATTGATAACAAAACAACTGGATGTTTTATTAATCAAACCCTCATCCAGAAATACAAGATTCCTACCAAACCCTTAGAAAAACCCATGAACACACAAAACACCAATGGAACCAGTAACTAAGCTGGAAAAATATCCTCTTTTGTCCCAATAACCATTTCTATGAAAGGACAAACAGAGAAATTAAAAGCATATGTCATCTCTTTAGAAAAAGAAGACCTCATCCTTGGACTCTCCTGGCTTAGAACAGTCAATCCCTCCATTGACTGGACAACTGGGTAGATATCTTTGTCCAGGAACTCTTCCCTCACCCCAGACCAGAGCCCTCAAAGGTATCTTTTGAGGTCTTTTGAACCTAACTCTGGTTTTTGGATTGAATGAAACTTTAACAAGTATCTCCAATCACTAACTATAAGAAAAACTACCATCTCTACTGAAGCAGCTCAAAAATAGAAGAAAGTTAGGATTGAGCTCCCAAGGGAATTCTCTAACTTCTCTGACATTTTCTCTGAGAAAGAACCTAAAGACCTTCTACCTCACAGAACCTTCAACCACACCATTGAGCTGAAACCAGACTTTGTTCTGAAAGTTGGGAAAACTCACCCCTCAAATCCTAAGGAAGTGGAAGTCTACAAAACCTTCATTGATGAACATCTTCACACTGACAAGATAGTTCCATCCAAATCCCCTCAAGCAGTTCCTTTCTTCTTTGTATCCAAGAAGAATGGATCTCTTCACCCTTGCTAAGATTATTGATATGTTAATACAGCAACCATTAAGAATGCCTATCTCCTTCCTCTAATCTCTGACCTCATCAACAAATTAAAAAAAGCAAAGTACTTCACCAAATTTGATGTCTGGTTGGGGATACAACAACATTCACATCAAAGCAAAAGACTAATGGAAGGCCATTTTTATCACCCCTTTCAAACTATATAAACTCACTATCATGTTCTTTGAACAATGCAATTCCACATTTCAAGTATATATGAATAATGCCTTCAAAGACTTTATAGTTGAAGGATGGCTCGTTATTTATATGGATGATGTTCTGATTTACTTGAAAGACTATGAAGAACACTAGGAATGCACCAGAAGAGTATTGCAGTGGTTCAGAGAAGAGAAGCTATGCCTCAAACTCTCTAAATGTCTATTCAATGTGAACAAAGTTGAATACTTGAGAATGATCATCAGACCTGACAAGATTGCCATGGACCCAATCAAACTAAAAGTAATTGCAGAATGGAAACCCCCCTCCTCTGTTAAAGGAGTTTGCTCATTCCTAGGTTTCTGCAATTTCTACTGAAGATTTATTCCCTCCTTCTCTAACCTTGCTCGCCCACTACTTGACCTCACAAAGAAGACCTCAACCTGGATCTGGTTATCACCTTATCAAAAGTCCTTTGAGACTCTTTGAGACTCTTTCCTTTCTACACCAGTCCTACAGATGCTGGACACCTCAAAATCTTCTTGCCTTGGAAGGGGTCCTAATGCAGACAGATACTACAGGAGCCCTCCACCCCTATGTATACCTCTCCCAGACCTTTGGGTCTACAGAATGAAACTATGACATCTACGATAGAGAACTCCTTGCTGTCATTCCAGCCTTGTATACCTAGAGGCAGTATCTCTCTGGAACAGAATACCCTGCGACTGTACTCACTATCACAAAAATCTGACTTATTTCCAAGAACCCAGGAAGCTGTCTAGACAACAGGCCAGATGGCTCCTCTTTCTACAAGACTTCAACCTGTAGTTCAAACAACTCCCTAGATCCCAAATGGGACCAACAGATGCTCTAAATCATATCCCTGATGTTGACACCAGTGATGACAATATCTCCACTCTCCTCCCAAACCAACTCTTTGTCAATCTAATTGATGCTGCCCTGGCTGACAAAATCACATCATCAACCCCCCATAACCTGCTTGTAAAGAAAGCACTGGATGCCCTCACTTTGGATTCCTCTCTATTCCGTAGAGCTAGTAAGGGTGACTGGACTTATCTTGACAACTGCCTATATTTCAAGTGACACCTATATGTTCTGGAATCTACTCACAAGGAGTTGATTTCCCATGCCTATGACTCTCCCTCTGCTAGATGTGGGGGATATTTTAGGACTATTAATCACCTCCAGTAGAATTACTGGTGGCCTGGTTTGATGACACAAGTCAAAAATTACATTAAAGGGTGTGCAACCTATCAGGTCAACAAGCTCAATACACATCCAATCCTACCCCCCCTCCATCCAATCCCATTGCAGTGCACTTGTCCTTTTCAGCAGGTCTCTGTTGACTTAGTCACTGACTTACCTCCTTCGAAAGGCTTTGACTCTCTTATGGTCATGGTCGACCATGGCCTTACTAAGGGGGTAATTCTCCTTCCTTGTCTAAAAACCATCAATACAAAGAGAATCACTCAACTCTTCCATGATCATGTATTCAAATACTTCAGAATATATGACAAGTGTATCTCCAACAGAGGACCCCAGTTCACCTCTGTATTTGTCAGAGAACTAGGACAACTCCTTAACTATGAAGTCGCCCTTTCCACACCTTATCACCCCTAGACTGACAGAGAAACTGAATGTGTAAATCAGGAAGTTGAAACCTTTCTGAGAATATTCTGTGATGGGAACCCACATAAATAGTTCAAACTACTTTCTATCACCAAATTCTACCATAATTCTACCACCCAACAAACCCCATTCGCTCTCATGATGGATTATCAACCCTATTCCTACCCAAAAATTGACAAAACCTTTGTCTCTACACTACAGTCTCAACTCTCCTCCCTAGAGTATTTTGGGAAAGAGGTCTTAGAAGCTCATGAAAAGGCCAGGAGACTCATGAGAGAATAAATCACCTCCAAGTTTAAACTATGGAAAGTCAGAGATAAAGTATGGGTGGAAGGCTGAAATCTTACACTCCACCTTCCATCACAGAAACTGTCATCTAAGCAACATGAACCCTTCAAAATCACACATGTCTTATCTCCCATCACTTACTGACTAAAGATCTCTTCTACTTGGACAATTTGGGATATATTCCATGCTTCCAACCTTTCTACCTCCACTGAAACAGCCAAACATAGCCCTAACCACTCCTTATCTCCCCCATCACTATCAAGGGATAGGAACAATATGAAATCCATTCCCTTCTTACACATAAAGGCCCCAAAACCAAACAGAAATTCCTTGTCTGGTGGGAAGGTTACTCTAGGGCAGACTTAATATGAGAACCAGAAGCAAACATTGCCAAAGATGCCTCTGAAATACTTGCTGAATATAAGAAGAAATTCCTAGATGTTTTCACCTTCCTCACCCCCACTAAATCTCCTCACCCCCATCACAAATAAATCCTCTCAAAAGATACAGTACACTGCTAAACCCACTTCCAACCTCTTCATCAACAACACACCAACCCTCTCTATTACCTCCACCTGACTCTCTCAATATGCTAGATATATACTCATTGCCTCTCTCTTGGACAATCCAGTCATCTTCTTAAGGATGGAATATAACGATGAGTTTACCAGAAATACCCCCTAGTCCTCGCTACCCAAGCTCACTACTCTTATGCCTCTATATGCATCCTTCACTCCAAGATTGAGCCCTCTCACACCAGGGATTCTCAATTTCATAAACATGGGTCATGCACTTGTCTATCATTGAACTTCTGTTCTCAACCTCCTGGAACACCTGAGAATGCTAGATATCATTAACCTCCAACCATTTTCCATTATTGGGCATGTACTCTGCTCTGTTCTACTTTCTCTCTCTATGGATGATTGTAACTATTATTTTTGTGACACCACCCTTCATACTAAATCTCCCCCTAGGGAACTATCCCCCTCAGCAATTCCTCAACCACTTCCTATTCCCCCTAGGCACTCCTCAACATCTCCTCTATCCTCTACTTCAAGGTCACCTATGAATACAACATTGACACCCTTTTCCCAGACCTTGAGGTGATTCTCTTGTCAGAAAACCATTATAGCAGGACCTTATGGTCTTCCCTTATCAGTAGCAGAGAGGAACTGATGGGATGCAGGCAACACACCCACAAAAGACCCCACCCCTCCTCCATCCACTCCAACTCCAATCCCATTGAACACCTCCATCCCTCCCTCCAACAAACAAGAAGCTTACTTCACCTAGATTCTAGAAGGAACTGTATTCCAACATATCATTGGGGTCACCATCTATAGCTCAGAACAGCCTTTATCCTCAGCCACTCCTCATTGGACTTCTTGTTGCTTCGAGTGTGGAAGCACTGACCATTGGAAGCACAATTGCCCCCAGTACATTTGCTCCCACTACTCTACTATTGCTCCAGAGCACTGACAGTATGATAACATTCATACTTCCTACGCCTGCTCATGTACCCCTGCTCGCTCCACTCATGGATGCCCCTCTTAAGATGATGGCCTTCTTGAAGACAAATTCTTTGTTGATGATGAAGCTAAAGAAAATATGACTGGATCTCCATATGGATGGTATAGAGACTTGTAAGTCAAGTGAGGTTCACTTGAAGCTATTACCAGGGTAATGTTATAATTTTCTTCTTTCCCTTTCTTCTAGTCTGTCCTTCCTTCATTACTACAAAGTAACCAAACTCTTCCCATGAGCACACACCTACAACAGTGTATGCTATTTTAAACTTAAACTTTCTCCTTGAAATTCCCACTACCTAATCTATACCTTTCCATAGCCTTACCTTATTCTTCCATCAGTAGCATTTCTGATCTTTCTTGTTACTTCTTTTTCTTATCATTACCATTTTCCCATCAGACTCTCTCTCTCCTTGTTGTCCCTTTTCCTTGACAACAATTATAGTTCCTGTTATGGTCTTTTTCTTTCTTTCTTTTCTAGTCTTTCTTTTCTTCACTACTATAAACAGGCAGAGCTATTCCCATGGGCACACACCTATAATAGTGTATGCTATTTTAAACTTTGATCATCTCCTCAGACCCCCTCACTATATAATCAATATCTTTCCATAGCCTTATCCTATTCTCCCATCAGTAGTATTTCTTATCTTTTACCTTATACTTTTCTCTCATCATTTCTATCTTCTTTTACTCTATTAATGGACCTTGACTCCTCACATCATCCCTATTTCCTGATGATGCTTGTAGTTCCCATTCCCACATAGCCACTCATATAGACTATAAGTAGGCTGACCTCTCTCCTGTATTCTCCGAGCTAGTTCTATGTAATACCAGCATAGTTTCTAGTCATCCAGATCCTTAAGTGGGAACCCTGCCCCACTAAGCCTCTCTCCCCTTTGTCACCATCCTCAACAACTGGGAATAGTGCTCCAGCATTGTGACTCAGTAGTGTGACTCACTAGCATGACTCATCTTACAACTCAATCAATCAACCTATTGTTGAGTGGTTGCTATAGACTAGGAACTATGCTCTAGTGTAACAGTTCCACTCTTATCACATAGTCACATAGTGAACTATAAGTAGGGCACTCATTCTCCTGTAACTACAAGCTAGTTCTATATAATACCAGCATAGTGTTATGATCTTTTTCTTTCTTCCTCTAGTCTTCCCTTTCTCTACTACTATAAACAGACAGAGCTATTCCCTTGGGCACACACCTACAATAGTATGTACTATTTCAAACTTTAACCTTCTCCTCAGACTTCTTGCTATCTAATCAATATC
>JBBPLB010000143.1:0-19169 GCA_038089595.1 Bothia castanella
GTTTACCGACGGTCCTGACCACTTTCCACAGAAATGATCTTTTCATCAGCCATGTCATAAAAGCACCCATAACTACACGTTGTGCGACTCGCTCTCAGGACTCCGCAGTCGTTCCACACGTTGTTTCGTAGGCCACCCGGCTCGCCTGACTCAGAGTGTGCCGAGCCCTCTGGCAGGCCCCGGCGACTCGACAACGCGTAAGGCCATTCAATATAAAACCCGCATCAATACGCGAACCTGGTTGCACAGTGACTCTTTTGACTTGCCGAAGCCAAGCGCGTCCCCGCGCAAAGGATTGCTGCCAGCCAGTTAACAATGTTGCGCCATCACATTGTTGCGTCATTGACAAGAGTTCTGGAACCTCCGATCGTCGGGAACGCCACTCAGGGAAAAATGCCAAATCTCCGCTGAACCGCAGGTGCAGCCATACAAGCCTGCAGTGTACTTCAGAGTCTCCAGGTAAGGGTACCGCCTGTGCCGGTTACCAGCGCCGCTCACTACACATACCTGCCGCGATTGTATGTCAAAGATCTGAACTTGACCGTGGTGCACTGCAGAATAACAATTCCATATGTCACATCAGATTGGAAAAAGTATTTTACACACTCATTTACCTACTCCCCTAGTCTCCACATTCCGTCTTTGACCGTAGCTAGACCTTCCCGTTTGGCAGCCTCCATGAAGCTACCGAGTTGCTCGATAGTGCGATCATAACCAGGGGCAAGCCGGAGCATTGCTTGTATACGGTCTAGCGGTAGCGAACCCAAGTTTGTGAGCATGCCTTCAATGAACTGCAACTTGGATGTCAAACAGTGTACCAGGTGCACGTAATAGCATCTCTGTACCTTCCAATAAACTTTCATTTGTTCTGCTTGCTGCTGTTGCACGCTCATCATCGGTGGCATGTCGTCCTCTCCAGTAGCTACATTTTGAGGGTTAAGATGAGGGTAGGACAGGCGCGAATAAATGTACCTGATCTTGGAATCGCTGTCTTGGTTCCAGGCGTTGGTTCTTCTCCTACTGATAGCAACTTGAACACGTGTTCACTTTCCTCTTTCAAAACATGCATGTCGACCCATGTGGCGAGCGACTTCAAGGCCGCACTTCGGCTCACAGTGCCTACCCTCGAGATCAACTCGTCAACGGTCCAAGTATCTATAAAGGACGGCAATCAGAAAAATAAGATATTCAGGGCAATGAGGTCGCACCTTTTTCCGAGAAAAGCTCGATAAACGCAGCTTCCAGAGGTGGAACGTCCGCATTGACTTTGTGATCGTCGAATTCTAGTTCAAGTTGCACTCGTCCAAGATGAGGTAGCCAGCGCAAAGCTTTGTCAGGCTTGAAAGCATTGAATTCCTTTGCGTATTGTTCTTGGGTGCTGTCGTGAAAGGTGAGGTTGTACATACAATGGACTGGTAGCAGACTCACTCCTGAAACTGGCCCGGCATGACGATACTGCTGGTTTCCAGAGCCGGCCAGAAATGTCGTGAAATTATTGTCGGACGTATGACGCTCTTCTGCATGTAAGTATGGTCTCATACTCAAGGCGGCATTAATGCTTACAGGTCGCTGGGACTGAACATGCTGGTCAATTCGTCTTGATTCTGTCATGTCCCGGAGCATCACTTCGCAAACCTGCAAAGCTGACTCCCCGAAACGGATCTTCAGAATTTCAATATTTCGTCGCTTGAAAACGATCATCAATACATCACGGATGGGCTGAACGCGGGACAAACCTCCCGGTCAAAGTTACCATCTTTGATCGCAAGTAACCGTTGTGCAAGCAGCACTTGAAGCTCTTTGATGAAAAGGTCCTTTGAGTCGTATATGCTGACGATGGTGCTTATGATATCACTCGTCTTACTTGCGCGGAAATCTTTTATTGAAGGTCAGTTAAATGAAAAATGGTCTGCATGTGAAGAGATTTACCAGGACCAGCGTCTATTGGCTCGGGCGTCCATTCAGGATCGGCATAGTTTTCGATTTCTGGTTGTTGAAGTGGCTGAATGGGTTCATTGTCATCCACCAATGAATCGCCGCTTTCACCGTCGCCGACCAAACTGGCCACAATGCATCTAATAGCATCTGGCCGATCTCTTGAAGTGGTATCAACAAGATTACAAGGACATCTTAACGGGTATTACCGGAGGTACCGACGTATCGGATCTGCCACCTTGAATAAAAGGACACCGGGAGGATCCACGATTCTCAGGCATTTGATCGTTGAAACATACGATAGGAGAATATCTTTCGTGTCCGCTCCTGGGTGGAGTAGACGTTTCTTGTTCCTGGAGAATTTGTCAGCCACAGTAAAGCAATCCTGTCCCCGTGACGAACGCTCGTCGAATGGATTGGACTAATTCTGCACGCTGATCAACTCTCTGCAAGCATTCCTATACTCGAAATCGATCAGTATAAAAGAATGACGAGAAATCATACGAACAAGGTTACCTTGAGGTCTTGGAGAGCGCCAATAGAATCTGGGTAATCTACGATAACGTCGAATATCTCGCGAGTACTACAATGGGAATGACTAAACCAGCACTACGAGAGCGACCACTCACATACCGCAAGTCACAAAGTGTTTTGTGCATATGAAAGTCAAACCTTGACCCAACGCCCTGCATCATAGTTTTTGCTTCGTCCGCTTTGAAAGATGAGCAACGGGATATAGAAGAAAATATGGGACGTACCATTGGTTGCTCCTCTAGCGAATGGCCATAGCATCCATGGGACAATCTTGTGAATCATCCAGGCGCGAAGGTCCGCCAACATTGGTTCTCCCCACGAGTCAGCACACGTTTGCAACACATGAGCTTCAATGTACTCGTATCCTACGCTAGCTATAAGCGTTTCATAACGTTCTACGAGGCTCAGGGTGTCGAAAGCCTGCCAGAGCGTGCGGTCCTGTTGATCAGATGGTTGTGATACTGTCCTGACGAGGGTCGCGGCGACAAGCGCCTTAATCCCTCTCGCAAAGGAAGAAGGGAGAATGGAGAATAGGTGTGTTTGAAATGCAAGCGTATATGCAGATGTAATGGTTTGACCGAGTCTGTGTAGAAGGTGTTATCGATATGCAGACAGTGGACTAGAGACAGGAATTCACTCAGTATTCGGTTTCCAAGCGTCATACCACTCAACCAGTCGGAAGATAAGTGCTCTTACTGTTTCCGGATCCGAGTTGGACTGAAGCTACGTGAGTATTAACTGAGACGGTTATACGAGGACATACTTCGTAAAGATTCATGTGAACTTCGACCTCGCGCGCAATCAGGTGTTGGCTTTTGTGCAAATCCTCTGTAAAATCGGTTAGATTGCAAGTTAGAGAAGGACGGAGCCACGGATCGGACCAAGAAAGACTTCGAGCATGACTGGTAAACGTCTACACTTGTTGATGATGTCGAAGGCTTCCCTGACTTGACGCATGTCTATTGGAGAACATCCTTAGCCCTTTGCGGAAGATAAAGAAAAGTAAAGAGGTGACTTCACCATACTGGGGCCGGGGAGTTTGGTCATTCAAGTCGTGTGGCTTCAGGAATGCTGTCGCCAAAGTCCAAGCCTGCTCGAACGCAATGAATGTCCGTAAGGAATTCAATGAAGAATACGCACATGGCTAAAGCTCATAAGACCTGATATCCCTGGCTCCGTACGATTTATACGGGCAAAAGACTCCTGCCATTTCGCAGCGACCTGAGCACGCACTGCGTTTGACGCCATCGACGGCGTGATAGTCGAAGGCTCAGCCACAGCCACACAAACGCGTCGACCACCAACGCGTTGGTTGAACCACGCTCAGCTGCGAACAACAAGTGCATCATGACACTCCATCTTGAGCTCTCGCCCAAACTCTGCCAAAATGTCTGCGAGATCACGACCTTTCGATCAAAATTACACACAGAGATTCTGACAGTATGGCAATCGAATCTACCACGACACCGCCGGCACACGCAGAGCTTGAACATAGACGTTTTGTTTGCGTGTCATCGTGTTACTTGTCAGGGGCGATCATGTTCAAGAGCGGCTGTGGGTGGCTGAAAGAACTCCACTTTGTTGGTAGGCACACCGAACCTAACTTGATACACCTATGTTGCTTTCGCATCAAGCTTGCTTGAACATATCTGCAATACTTGTAGCTGTCCAACGAGTTCTTCCCCAGCGAGTTAACCAGGCTGAGGCTTTCACCACGGGGGCAATAAATTGACCTCAGCTATGACCTAATTTGATCAGTATACAGGCCTATGCGGCTACAGCATCCTCACGAACACCTATTGTCACATAGAGACAGGCTCGAGATATCTCGGACATGGAAGGCTCAGCCGTGATACCATTCATCCCTACAGAACACGACGCGGTTGCCACAGAGCTCATGGATACGCTGCGTCTCACTGAACGCTCCGATTCCTCCATCCGAAACCGATCTCTTCGCCAGGATCCACTGAGCGCCACGGACGCTTCACAACCATCGCCCAGAATCCCACAAGACCCAGACGTGCCATGCCGGGATCCACAGTTTTACCTGACTGATGGAAGTTGCGTACTGCGTGTCGGGAACACGCTCTTCAATGTATGGTTTTCTTATCTGCTTCCGCGGGGCAAATAATCGCCGTTGTACTAGGTCCACCGTAGCATTCTATCCGCGGACTCTTCTTCCTTTAGCACTCTCTTTACTCTTCCTCAAGGCGACATTGCAGTAGAAGGCGCATCAGATAGCAATCCAATCATCCTGCACGGGGACACCCCCGAAGAGTTTCGCAATTTCCTCTGGTCCCTATATGCCCTGTAAGACTTTATTTAAACCCCTTTCCGATTCCTTACCCTTATCCGTGCACAAATGACAGCCCGCACGAATTGATGGTCGTCCGAAGTCATCGTCTCGATCTTAATCGCTTCATAGACGTCGCCAAAGTGGCAAGCAAGTACTCATTCAAATCAATCGAGACCTGGGCTTTGGATGTAATTCAAGAGTTCATCGAGAAGAAGCCGTCCCCGCTACTCGACACTATCCCAATTGGATTCCCCTTGTCCCTTAACTCACCTCCGTCCGCGTACGCGGAGAGCAAGTGCCAAATATCTCGCTTGGTGCAGCTCGCCCAGATGTGTGGGCATACGAGCCTCCTTGAAACAACGATCACACTACTCCGGCAACTCATGTCAGAATCACTCCATTTTTCCTACCTAGCAATGTCCCTGGCGGACGATCTGAATCTCAGGGAATTGCGGGGATTGGCATACTTGGAAGTTTTACAAAAATGTGTGTTCATCAGTGGCCGCGATGAGAACGGTAATGTGCTCGTAGAAGGGGATGTACATGAGAGCTCCGATGGATTGGACCGTCTCGTCGTCAGTCCTGCACAGCAGCTGCGCCTACTGTCCGGATATCACCGTCTCTCCAAGGCATGGGAGAGATTACGCGCAATCCCCATACCTTTCGAGCATGCTCCTTCCTGCGGAACAGCTTGGCATCAGCATGGTTGCACCCAGAGCTGGTCAGAATTCTGGAAGGAGAAAACGCGAGGAGACGGAGTACTTGCTCTTGGCGCAGCAAATGTGATTGGAAAATTGCAAGTGATACTGAAGGAATTTGACAAGTGGGGCTCTGCGACGTACATGCACCATGAGTGCAAGCCAATCGCGAGGCGGGCCATCCTAGATACGATGAAGCATATCAGCGATTCGCTGCCAGACTTTTTCTGTGAAGCTGGGGAGTACTAATGAACGTTCTGAGTGCTGTCACCTTTGTGGTTCCACGATAAGTATTTGATATGTCAAACGCTGCCGCTACCACTGTTGTAATACATACACGTATCCAGTTACCTCTTCTGTTTTCCTTTGACAACAGTGTCCTCGTAATTAAAAGAGTCGTTCGAGGTCATATGGGAGTCTCTCTTCCAAGGGCCGTCCGATACTTGATGGGTGTCTGCCGTCGACATGGCCACCATGCTACGCATCAGATTATCGATGTTGTCGTCCGAAGGGGACTGTTCCAAGCATATTCGCGATCCTCGCCTGAGCATCTGTTGAAGCATCTCTTCTTCTTCTAGATGTTGCACACGAGCCCTCAGACCTCGCAGAATCACGTCGAAAAACACTGGATGAATATGTAAGTTTGTGTTATATGTTCACGGGTGGCCCACCAACTTTCCTCCTCCATCTGATTCTGTGGCAGGGGTTGGATCAACGCAGAGAACGACATGAGTTCTTCCTCGATCCTCGGGCCGTCCAATTTGAGTTTCGAGGACAATTTCTGTTTGAATGCTTCTGGACTCAGCTCCGAGTCAGATTGACTGGATTCATCTGGTCCATGCACAGTGCCCACGGAACTGGCGGGAGATGGTGCACGGATGACGGGCGAGGCGTAGGCAGGATCGCCTGCATGGATCAGTGGCGCATTTGGCATTGGTTGGAGGCAACAAGTTCCAATGCACGTGCAAGTGTGACCGACACGGTGTGACATTGTTGATTAGCGCGACGCGTGACGAACAGTCACGCAGCATCTCATTTAAAATCTTCCTGACGCGTCTCTGCTCTCTTTCGTCCGATCCACCATCTCCAACCTTGACTGACTAGCATCGTTATCTTGTATATCATCTCACCCATGGCCTACGTCTTCAAGAGAGGTTAGTGTCGATGGTCCCCTCATCAGCCAGTATTGACCGTGATTCGTTTTCCCTGTTGCAGATGGGTAAGTCGATTCGTCGAGCATAACGCGACGCGTCTCGCTGACACAGCCTAGGCGCAAGGAGAGTGTGCAGTTCGATAAGGTACACTGCCTGTGTCCGTTGCTCCAAGATTATTTTGTTTACCTGACCCATAGATCACCGCAAGGATAAATAAGCTCTGCTATGGTCTTGATATAGACTATGTTGATCCCATCGAGTATGTCTCGTGTTAGATACTTGCCTGCAGACATTGATGATAGGCAGGGTGGCAAAGAAAGTGATCGCCGGTGTATACCAAGGTGTCACTACTGTCGAACTGGATGTTAGTTCCTACACATGTGCACTTACGTATATTCTAATCTTGCCCTAGAATCTTGCCGCAGAAACTTCTGCTTGTCTCACTACGAAGCACCCGGACTACGCCATCCTTGCTGCGCGTATCGCCATATCCAACCTGCACAAGGAAACAAAAAAGAATTTCTCCGCAGCGATCAAAGATTTGTACGAGTACAGTACGCCAATCCAATGTTCGGTCGACTGTTTTACTAAGGATTTGCAGTCAACCCAAAAAACGGTTGCCCAGCAGGTATGATCTCAGAGGAGACGTACAACGTCGTGCAGAAGCACGCTGCCACGTTGGACTCTGCGATCATCTATGACCGCGACTTCAGCTACAATTAGTGAGTCTCGTCATTAGTCGAGATTTTGGTTTTTGAGCTGACTCGCGCAGCTTTGGCTTCAAGACCCTCGAGAGATCTTATCTGCTCAGAATTAACGGTCGCGTTGCAGAGCGCCCTCAGCACATGATTATGCGAGTGGCTGTCGGTATTCACGGCGATAACATTGAGCGCGTATTGCAGACGTACAACTTGATGTCTGAACGATACTTCACGCATGCGTCGCCTACACTTTTCAATGCTGGCACACCCCACCCACAACTCAGCTCCTGTTTTCTTGTTTGCATGAAGGAAGACTCGATCGAAGGGATCTATGACACTCTGAAAACGTGCGCTATGATCAGCAAGACTGCTGGTGGTATCGGCTTGAGCATCCACTGTATCCGGGCCACGGGGTAAGTGTATTTCTACCTCATTCGTTGGTCAGAGCAAACCCATTTCTTGAAGATCGTACATCGCAGGCACCAACGGCTACTCAAACGGCATAGTGCCTATGCTCCGCGCGTATGATGCGACTGCACGTTATGTTGACCAGGGCGGCAACAAGCGTCCTGGTGCCTTCGCAATTTACTTGGAACCTTGGCACGATGATGTATTCGACTTCATTGATCTCAGAAAGAATCACGGAAAGGAAGAGGCTCGCGCTCGCGATCTCTTCTATGCCCTTTGGATCCCTGATCTTTTGTATGTCGCTTCCTTCCCGCACTGTGCTCTAGCTTGACTGGTCTTTTCTAGCATGAAGCGTGTCGAGGCGAACGGGGAATGGTCTCTTTTCTGTCCGAATGAGGCCCCCGGAATGGCTGACTGTTGGGGTGAAGAATTCGAGGCCTTGTACGAGAGGTATGAAAAGGAAGGTCGCGCGCGAAGGACTGTCCCTGCGCAGAAACTCTGGTACGCTATCCTCGAGGCACAAATCGAGACCGGAGGGCCGTTTATGGTTTACAAGGATTCCGCTAATCGTGTGTACATTTTTGTTGTTCCGTGTTACCGGCTCACCCCCCCATCTAGGAAAGTCGAATCAACAGAACCTCGGCACAATCAAGTCATCTAACCTGTGCACCGAGATTATCGAATACTCTTCCCCTGATGAAGTTGCTGTATGCAATCTTGCTTCTCTTGCCCTCCCTACTTTTATCACGAACGGCCAATACGACTTCCAGAAGCTCCACGCTGTCACAAAGGTCGTAGCATACAACCTCAACCGCATCATCGACACCAACTACTACCCTATTCCTGAGGCACGCAGGTCCAACATGCGTCATCGCCCCATTGGTCTTGGCGTTCAGGGTCTAGCTGATGCCTTCATGATCCTCCGCCTTCCTTTTGACTCCGTGGAGGCCAGAGAACTGAATTTGAAGATCTTTGAAACTATTTACCATGGAGCAGTTGAGGCGAGCTGTGAGTTGGCGGAAAAAGATGGCCCTTATGAGACTTTCCGCGGCAGTCCCGCGGACCTTGGCCAACTTCAGTATGATCTCTGGGGCGTCACACCTACCGACCTCTGGGATTGGACATCCTTGAAGGAAAAAATTGCTCAAACTGGACTGAGGAATTCGCTGTTGCTTGCCCCGATGCCTACAGCATCGACGAGTCAGATCCTTGGGTTCAACGAATGCTTTGAACCATACACCAGGTCGGTTTTTCGCGCTCCAGAATGAATTGATGGCTGATGGGGATGTACAGTAACATCTACACTCGTCGCGTCCTCGCTGGTGAATTCCAAGTTGTTTGTCCATGGCTACTCAGAGATCTTGTTGAACGTGGTCTCTGGAACGACGCGATGAAGAACATGATAATCGCGCACAACGGCTCAATAGCCAATATTCCCAATATACCCGACGATATTAAAGCGATCTACAAAACTGTTTGGGAAATCAGCCAGAAGAAAGTCATCGACATGGGGGCAGATCGTGGCGCCTTCATTTGTCAAAGCCAGAGCTTGAACATCCATTTGCAAGCTCCTACGTTGGGTCAGCTGACGAGCATGCATTTCTATGGATGGAAGAAGGGGTTGAAGACTGGAATGTATTACCTTCGCACGCGCCCTGCTGCCCAGGCTATCCAGTTCACGATCGATCAGAGCACTCTCAAGGCAGCCAAGATGCTGGAAACATCCAGCAAAGCACGAGGGTCAGAACGGAACGGCAATAGCATACCAACGCCTTCGACGTCACCCTCACCTGTGCGCAGTACTAGGGCAAATGCCCAGGTGCCTTCTACTTCATCACTGGGTGCTACTTCATCAACTGCAGGGAATGAGGAGACTGATCCCGAGTATGCTGCTGCCCTCCAACGTCAAAAGGACCGCGAGCTAGAGGAGGCAAAGCTGATGTGTTCTCTAGAGAACAAGGAGGCGTGCGTGATGTGCTCAGGCTGAGCTTTTCGATGGAAACGCCTTGGTTGTTATTGTTTTCCGCTTTGGATTGCTTGTATGTCTGCCTTTTCCTTCAAGTTTGCGATGCGTTGTCACTTTGTACTAGTAGACTATGCAAATGTTGTAATTGTTGTACTTCTAACGAACAAATGGCACTGGCATCCTTGAACGAGTGGTGAATCGAAGCGCGAGATCGCATTGACAGTAACAAATGCACGCGTAAACCTCGGTCTATGCACTGCGACGATTCTGGGCTCCAGCACTCCACTCGCGCAATGACCGGAGTTCTAACATACATACATAAATAATGGCACAAGTACCGAACAAACACAGGATAGTCCACGAGGCATTACAACGACGGGGAACCGAGGGGGTGGCATGAGGCGATTACAGATGTCCAAATGGTATGTATACACCGTCATTTCTATGATCCTGAATACCTTCAGAATTAACAAAATAAGGTCAGGTAGCCCGTTAGACACGATGGACCGTTAGGATGGCGATGCGACCATCTTGCGCTATGGCATGGTTGATTCCTGCAGAGTGTGTGGGTAAACGACGGGTTGCATCCTGACACCCGTTTGGACGATACCTCTGAAGCCCGGCTCGAGGAGTCCTTCACGCCATTCTACATCGGTCCTCCATTTGATGCCTTTCCATGAGCTACCGGAGACGGCGGACTGGACCAGCAAATCGCGCCCAATGTTGTATCCGTTAGGGATAATCATATGATGCTTTGTGGAGTCCTGGAACTATAACTCAGCACAGAATTGTGATAAGGTTGTCTGATGTTGAGCGAACCTCCTCCTTCGATACCCTAGATAACGGGATAAGTCAACAAGCGGAGACATGTAGCCTTTGCGACACACCCGAGGAACCATGCCCCAGTATTGGCTGCGGTTCCGTTTTGTTTCCAAGCGCGGAAATGGTTCCCTCCTGAGCGTGGGTTAAGACATCAATGCGACGGATACGATCCGTTACTTGCCAACGAGGCTTTCCCAGCAGGTTCCCCAGCCAGGGAAATAATGTTGACGCGCCAGGATATGTTCTGATTTCCTTCCATCACCGTCGCCAAGGTCTGCCTTGTGGACATGACCGTAATGCAACCCGAAGCACTCCTCGGAGAACCCAATGGACCTTGTGAATATGAGCCACGTGCTTGCAACGGGCAGGAAGTAAGATGAGTTACTTGTAGTACCAGCGGAAGCCCTCGTCTGTGAGAACGAATGGATCCGATTCATTAGAGATGATGGCGTTCAAGGGTTCTCCATATCTAGGAGTGGTGAACTGGGAAGGCGTCAGGGAACAAAGAGTGAGTCAGCGGGAAGGAGGCTCACGTCGACGAATTGGCCTCCGAGCGCCCGCGGATCAACCCAGCCAATCTCGTTCTTGGGGGGGTCCACCTGGAACTTTGAGGGATGGAAGGGAGATTGTGTGCTCCAGGCGAGCCAATCGAGGGGGAATGGGAAGGCGAGGGCGGTGGAGACAAGGGCGAGGAGGGAGAGAGCGGGGAGCATGGCGGGAGTGGAAGGTATACCTGGCGGACCACCCACCTCAGAGCACAGCTACGATAACATTATTAGCAATTTTGGTTGACATCGTGGATGATGATGACCGTGTCACGTGCGAACTCTCCGTTAACAACGCCTGAACGAGGACACACCGACGTTGCCGAGCCATGTTGGCAACACCACACGACCTCATCGTCCCCCAAGACGCACAGGACGAATCACATTGCGAAGACAATGGAAGCGATGCAGACGCAGAGACCGCATCCCAGCGCTCCATCCCGCTCTCCTCCCCACCCCGCTCTCCGCACGCCGTCACTACTCCACTACGCGCACAAGAGTTTTTCGCGAGAAGGGACTCCCAGACCGATTCCATCGAAATCGACTTCGGCTCAGAAACAGACGAGGTCAGCGATTCACACAGTGATATGGATGCACGAAGAGCAAGCTCTATCACTTCCGCCGCTCCGTCCAGCTTTTCACAAGCAGATCCACCAAAGACACATATCACGCCCGTGACGTACCCTCCCACGTCTGCTTCCGACACCACCGATGCCGACTCCTTTACCTCCGCTGCATCAACTTACTCGCGGAAGGCCAGACCAGAATCAATGCTGTTGCAGCCTCCCCCTGGTCCTCTGGTGCTCGGGATCGCTTTGGTGGACTTCAACCATTTGGTAAGACTCGTTGGACACGACGTCCGTTCATCATGTCGATCCGGCATTAGGTTGGCCCCAAGATCGAATTTAGCCAAGGCGATATATTCGAGGACGAGGAGATCGCCAAAGTGCTTCCTTTCCTCGCCCTTCCGGACGGTGCTCATCTGGTGTGCTCCATCTCTCGCACATACATATCCAGTCTCACATCGCCATGCAGTCTATAGAAGACTACTCTTACTTCCATCTCGTCCCAGATGTATCGAACCCCACGACGATATTTGGAATATCGTAAGTCTTTTATGCCCCCATGTCGCAAAACGTGTCGAATGTGTTCACAGATGTAACCGACAAATTGCCGCTTCGACTTTGCTGGTCAAAGATGTCGATGTGACGCGTTCCATCGTTCAGAAAGCAGTCGTCGTCTTGGCCAGCAAGCCCGTGTTTGGTCCAATACGGTCAGTGGGTAAAATATGTCCATGTGCGACTCTGACAGGTCAACATAGTGATCGACTCGGAGTTGTCACGAAGGCCTTGTTTGCTCAAAGGTAATCTTCGTTTTACTTACCCTGCTCTTGCCAGACCCTGAAACAAACTGTAGAGACTTCACGGATACGCAGATCCTAGTTGAATTTGGGAATTCACTGGAAATGTCGTTACGAACGCAACTTACAGAGAGTGGCCTGTACATAGGTGAGCAGCAACCGGCATCTTCTCTTTTCTGTGATAATTACTGACTTGGGCGGCGAAAAGGAACTAGTCTGTAAGTTCTTGGACACTCGTCTTGTGCCAGCGTTGAGTAGTTTTACAGGAGAGAATTTGTTCACGTGTTTCGGCATCGTACTTTAATGTTGTTGAAGGCACTTATACTACAAAAGAAGGTTGTCAGCATACATGCACTATAGACTTTCGCTCACCCCTTTTCTAGATCATTTTTTATGGCCATCCCGTGGAGAGGTTGTGCACTTATCAATATTCATTAATTTCCCTTATACCCAGTGCGCATCCATCAACTCATAATTATTCATTCACTCACTCTGTATAGGTCTACTTCAAACGTTGGATGATTGTGGCTCCCCTCCATTAGCAACGCGAGCACCCACGTTATCACGACCCAACTCGCTCAAGACATCAGATCGGAAGAGTATGTTGACGTACATTGGACTGCCGTTAGACTTGTTCGGAAAGGTTGATCTATATGTACTGCATCCAAATATCTCAACTAAACGTTGCTCTTCAGGATGCCTTTTTCCAGCCATATCTGCCACTCCAACAACTTGATCTCTTGCAGGACTCTCAAAGTTGGCTCTGCGGAAGTACTAATACGATTGTTACGCAACAAAAGGAGATAGATTTACTGGTAAACGTGCGATATTCCTTTTTACTCCTTGACGATCGCTTGACATTCTTCCAGACGGAGACGGCTACCCTCGAGTTTCGGAATCCGAAACTGGAACGATTGGTTGCTCTCACTCCTGCGGATCGCAAATGGATCGATGAAATCGTTCGAGACGTAAACGATTCTTGGGACGACGCTGACCCCCACAAAGCCGTCATGCAGTGTGTTATTTCTCCTCTCTCCAGCGCTCCATGTTGAGCTCTTCCAAGTTTCAAGGGTAGTGACGATTACCTCAGAGCAAAGGTAGATCAGATTGTCCAGCATCCATATATGAATAGGTGACGGACCAAAAACAGTTTGAGGAGTATGTATCTGCGGCACTCGCATCAGTGCGATACCGGGAATTCCTGTCGAAAGGGAAGGGCAATGGAACTATCATCGCCGGAACTGGTAAGCTAGCAGTTGCAAACGCGCACTTTTGACGCTCACATCATGTCAGGTGGTGATTCAAGCACGTTGGAGGACTTCAATGCTGTCTGGATAGCCGAATTCACCAAGACCAACGCCTATGAAGTCTGGAATCGGTCAACTGATCCGATGTTATTTGATATTGTCGAGCCTCGGTTAGTTTGGAACCCCGAGATTCACAGGAATCTGATCCCCACTCTGTCGCTAGACACCCTTGTAACGAAAAACCGTCAATGGTGTCGGATATAGGACTCCGGCTTTCCGAAGGCATCCAAGACCTCAAACTGGAACAGCAACTGGCACCAACGCGTGAAGCCATCTCGCGGACACTCACTGCTGGTTCAGCCAACTTCTTCAAAGCTGTTGAGGGCGTTCGTGAGCGATGGCAGCAGCGAACAGTCAGTTCCCCCTCCATGCAAGACATGCCATCCAGCCCCTATGGCACTCCTGTTGAGATCACGAAATCCGATGCCAGCCTCCCCACACCCACGATGGACTCCACGAAGCCGGGTGCCAACCTAATCCGACAGGCCTCGCGAGACTCCGCAGCAAGTGCACTTTCACCCACGCGCCCTATTAGTATGGTACAGGCGGCTTCGGACACGAAGGCAGCTTTGAGCTCTCTCGGAGCTGGATTGCAATCACTTTGGTCGAGCCGAGCACCAAGGTTCTCACTCTCACGTGGGAGCATTGCAAGTGTCGCGTCCAACGATTCAGTCTCTAGCCTGACGCAGTCCGATGCACAGCATCAGGGCAATTCACCATCCAAAGCACAGACGACGTCGCCTCCAAAATCTCGTCCCAGTGTGCACACGGTTGTGGAGGTGGCCGAGCACGGAGAGGGACAGAAGCATTTCGCAGTCACCGATCTCTCGGACGGGAGAGCAAATCACGAAACGGAGTCAGACGAGCCGATGGGTACTGCTCTTTGATGGGCTGTGTCAATTTTTCAAAGACCTACGTATCCTTGCACCTTGCATACCCCCTAGCCGATCCCTCAGATCGACGACGTGATTCGAATATGACTTTATGGACATCAAGGTAACTGTGCTCGGACCTCTCATAACCACCTCAAGATTCGGATGTAACTGAACGATGCCCTCGGGCGCTGTGAACTTGTGAATTGCCTAGCCGTCAATTCTGATGGTGCTTCGGCTGAACTTGGGAATGGCTCGGAGTCCATCTGCCCCGATTCAAGGTTGGTAACCACCAGCGCTGACATGACATGACACCGCTAGCCATCATTTTGAACCTCGGGACAAATGGGCGTTGTTATTACATAATATGTAGAGTTGTAGATTGAGTCCCTTCAAAAGTTCCCTCTCCGCCGCTCGCATCGTCGCTCCCGCCTTACAGGCTGTGCGGAACTCTTTTGGCTGGTCTCGCTCGAGCTTGGACACAATGACAACCCCAATCCGCAAGAAACGCAACTTCAAGGCTCTCCAGCTCGATGTCACCCACTCAGCCAAGCCCAGCTTGAAGGAGCCTGAGCCGATCCCCACACGCGCAGCACCAGCAACGACAGGTGCAGCAAAGGGCAAAAAACGCCCACCACCCATGACCTTGAGTGCACCAAAGCTCGGTCAGTCCCCCGTGACCAACGAGGCGGATGGGAACCTCGTCGCTCCTCCCTCTACGCATGCGACAGGCGCATCTGCGCGCCGGAATACATACCATACAACCCTTTCAAACACGCTCGCCAACCTGGACATGAATGCAGAGACGCGTTACGACCTTCGGAACGAGGATCTCAAGGATCTTCAGGAACTTGGACAGGGTAACGGCGGGAGCGTCAAAAAGGTCGAACATGTTCCTACCAAGACTCTCATGGCGAAGAAGGTGGGCTGCTAAACTCCTTTGCCTGATTCTTCTGACATTGTATCGTTGGTTATGCACAGATCGTCCTTATTGATGCCAAACCATCTGTCCGCAAACAAATTTTGCGCGAGCTGCACATTATGCATGACTGCAAATCCCCATATATCGTCTCTTTCTATGGCGCGTTCTTGTCGGACCCAAACATTTGCATTTGCATGGAGTACATGGACAAGGGGTCTCTTGACGTTATCTATAAGAAGATTGGGGCCATTGATATCGAAGTCGTCGGGCACGTTGCGTTGGCTGTGCTAGAGGGTTTGACGTACCTCTACGACGTGCATCGCATCATTCATCGCGGTATGTACACCGATTCCTTCACAATGAACTGCGCTGATGCACATATGTTAGACATCAAACCATCAAATATCCTTTGCAACTCCCACGGCCAAATCAAAATATGCGACTTTGGTGTGTCGGGAGAACTCGTTAATTCTATCGCGGATACCTTTGTCGGAACGTCGACCTACATGAGCGTATGTATCCCGTTTGTGCAAGATTGCGTCTTCCTCATGATGTCGTATAGCCCGAGCGTATACAAGGTGCCCAATACACCGTCAAATCGGACGTCTGGTCACTTGGAATATCGTTAATCGAGCTAGCACTGGGCCGCTTTCCGTTCTCAGAGTCTAACGTTGATGATTCTGATCTCTCGGACTTGGAAGAGACTCTTTCCCCGAATACCATGACTTTGCCACCTGTCAAGAAGGACAAGGAGAAGAATGCGAAGAAGGACCGACGAAAATCCAGAGGTGTTAGCTTACAAGGAGGGGGCATGATGATGAGTATCCTCGAACTGCTTCAGCACATCGTAAACGAGCCTGCTCCTCGACTGGCTCCCGAAGGACGATTCCCCAAAGAAGCAGAAGATTTCGTGGACAGTTGTTTGTTCAAAGATCCTGATGCACGAAAGACTCCCAAGGAGCTGCTGGTACGTTTCGCGATCCCAAACAGTGACCACGCTAACAAGGGTCGATAGAAACACCAATGGATAGAGCAGGCGCGAGCGTCCAACTTTGACCTCGAGACATGGGCGAACACATTTTGAGCTGGCTTCTCACTGCTCGCGTCCTTGACCCTGTCGGGTTTTGTTCCTTTAGATCATACCAGTTGTCATTTGCTACTTCCTCGCACATCATTATCTCAGTTTGGTCATGCTCTTGTATTATAGAAAAAGCCATACATTCATCACAGCAGATCAGCAGATCGACTGCTCCGTATATGCCTCCACACCCGACCATCTAGGAGTACCTTATCCACGACATTCTTGGCATACACGACGAGGTACAAAAGCTAATGATCCACCACTAGTACCCGTGAAAACTATGAGTCGTAGCAGCACCAGTATTCGACGGACGATTGACCGTCTGACAGAGTACAATCCCGGCGCATCTCGAAATGAGGCGCGTCTGGAGGACACTGGCTGCCGCACCCAGCCCAGAGCCCATCGCACCACACCGTGCGCGCGTTCGCGACGGTCTCACCGAGTTCTGGCGCGCGTCTCAATAGCGTCGACGCGTCGCAGTGCGTGCTCATGGTGATCACGAACAACACGAGCATCAAGGGAGTCAATGCGGCGACGCGAAACATGGACGGTTGAGGAATTAACATGTCTGAATGAGTTAGAAAGTTGTGTATATGAACGGCCCTTGACGACATGACATACCGTTGAGAGGACCCAATCAGTCTCTGATCTAGAGCAATTGGTGTTGAGTTACTACTGTGTCATGGCTTCGCAACGGTCTTTTATGCATGCACTACTTGGACGATCGTGTGAATGGAATGGAAGTGTGAAATGGAGAAAGGGCGGCTTCTTATTGTTGTCGACGCATGGTTGTGGGGCCATACAATTAACAAGCCTATTTTGACAGTGCGTACTGTGGCGCAAGAGTCTACCCCAAGGTACAAAAACCAGATAACCCCATCAAAAAGAAGGAAAGGACAGCCACCCGTCCAGCTTTACTTCAATAATGCTCCTGGTACTCGGGGGGTATATCCACAGATCCTCCCATGAGCCTGACCCCTCCATCAAAGGTCCTCGTCGGGACTGGTGGTAGTGGTCTTGGATACTCGTGAGGGGAACCTTCCGGCTGCAGAATACTTGAATAAGAAGGGGCAGCTTCTGACGATTGAGTAAACGGCGACAGAGTGGTGGTGCGCGGGTTTTGTGACATGGTCGGGGAAACATCATTCCCGCCTTGAGTAATTGCTTCAGTATCCAAGACACAATCAAGGATTAGGATATATACCTTGCATCAAGTATTCCCTTGCAGTAGGACGTGATCGCCGACGTCGCATGTACATAACGAGTGCCGCCGTAGCCAGGATGAACGCAAATGCCCCAACGACTATGCCCGCGATGATAGCACCACTGTTGGTTTTTGTACTCGAGGTTTCAGCCGTCTGGCTGGTTATCGAAGTAGGGGTCAGGGAGGTCGTGGAAGTGGCGCTTGTGAAAAGTGTAGCTGAGGAACCTGTAGATGAGGAGCTACTAGTACTAGCTGTGGATGAAGTAGCATCTTCCGCAGGAGTGAGAACCAAGACCCACCGACACGAGCATTGCTCACTCACTTGGCGGCGGATAAGCAAGGTAGTCGATCCAAAGCGTGTTATTCTGAGCCGTTGCAGTCACGACCAGCGTATGAAAAGCCCCCGGCGCTAGCGATGGTAGTTGTGGATCCGACGTCCAAAAATTTTGACGATACATTGTCGTTTGAAGGCCAGTGGGAGCAGTAACTGTAGTAGCAGGTGTATTATCCACCTGGTAAACGGCGACAGGTGGTCCCGAATCATCAGGACCATACGTTCCAAAGACAGCTATACTCGAGGCTAGAAAACGAGGAACAAAACATGAACACTTCCCTTCATGCACGATGTATTCAACAACATACCATTGAAATAATAAGTTGCTGTGTCCCCTTGATCGAGGCCAGTCGTGGTTTGGTCGTATTCCTGCGCTACACCCCCGTGCCAGAGCGTTGCGCCAGGGGGACCACCATAAGCAATTCCTGGATCACGGTCGTCAACGAGAACCCAACCGTCGTAAGACATCAGCGACGATGTTTTGTGAAACCTCCGAGTCGGCCACGGTTGACGTAGAGCCCGGGGGGATTGGTTCTTGAACTTCTGGTGGGATCAATGGTGGCGAAGGGGGGAACAGCAGCCATTTCTTCGCTTGCACGAGTGTGCAGTACGTACAGCTCAGCCCCATAAATGACTGTTCGGCTGTAAAATATGGCGGCAGATTTTAGATTTGTTTGTATTTACGTTTTCTACCCTTTTGGTAACAATTCTGGGCACCGCTACCCCGACCGTCCCTTCTACCACTGAGCCTACTTATAGGGAGTTGACCTGGCACGGGCAGGCAACATTCCAGTAAGGGGTGGGATACTGGTGGGGACGCTTCCTGCTCGGCGTAGAGGGGACGCCATGTGACCCCGATCTCCCGATCCGTGCTGTTCCCAGGACTTCCACATGATGCAGGACTTTTTGCCGTCCCTGTGGTACTAATGGCGTTACACCCAGTGATTTATTAGGGTTTTGCTAGCAGCCAGATCCCCCTCCGTTATGCGTTATTTTTTAGCAACGCAACCACTTGTTACGCGTCGCGCTG
>JBBPLB010000146.1:0-18807 GCA_038089595.1 Bothia castanella
TCCAGGCAAGACAATGATTATGTAACAAGGATCATGTGATTCTGATCACATGATCTGAAGCTCCTATCTTAGGCCAGTTTACATGATTAGTGCTAATTAACTAGTTATAGTAGTACTAAGATTCTATCAAAATGAATGCTCAATGAAAAATTCATATCTCTAGAACGGCTTAGTCAAATATTATGAAACTTGGTAGAGTATTAGGTCATAGTATGGACTATTGATTGGTAGTATAGTGGTTGTGTGGTGTTGTTTACTGACTCAGCACGATATGATTTTTGTGCAGGTCACTGACTTTCTTCCTGTAAACTCCAAGCTAGTTCTACACAATACCAGCTAGATTCTAGTCTCTCCCCCAATCCTTAAGTGGGAACCCTACCCCACTAAGTCTTCCTCCTTCATCACCATCTCTAACAACTGGGAATAGTGCCCCAGTGTTGTGACTTCATAGGAGTAGCCAACTTAAAGAACTCAGCTGGTCAATCTACTGTTGAGTGGTCACTGTAAGCTAGGGTCTACACTTCAGCATAACAAAAGAACTAGCTTTCTTATCACTTCTTCCATTGTGAAGTAAAGCCACCCATCATTTCAGAAAGAAGGAATCCCAGAAGGATCATAGGATCCTCCTTCTCTGTCAATCCAGCATTAACCCCCTGACATCACCTGTTGAGAGCATCATCTATATCCTCAGAAGAAGAGGAAGAAGAACCTTGTTACAGAGAAGAATCAGCTCCAGAAGGATTCACCAGAAGAGCTATCTGAGGTCTCCAGAATCAGATCACTAGTTATGAACTAGTTCCTGTAGCTGAGTCATCGCTCGGAACAACAATAGAACCCATACCCATCAACCCTCCAGAACCAGAACCAGAACCACCCACACCTCCTCATTTTCCCCACAGCCCTCTTTTCCCAACAGACTCAGAAGAAGAATCTGAATCAGAAGAAGAAGATATGTCCGAAAAACTTGTTGAACTAAGGGCGGGTCTTTCTGAAGACTTCTCTAGGAATCCCAAAGATGCCTCTAGATGGATCCTTTCCATGGGAGCATACTTCCTTATGAATGGGAAACTTTATTCCAAGTCTACACAGATTCTTACTGCCCTGAACAAAATGAGTAAAGGGCAAGGAAAAGACTTCTCTGAAGGATGGTACCTTAAAATTGTAGAGATGAGTCACTTAGGCAAAGAGGAAGCAGCCAAAGAACTTATTTGGGAAAAGTTTGAAAAAGCCTTTCAAAATGTGTTTACCCCTTATGATCCCAGTGCAAAAGCACAAGCTGACCTCTCCACCTTAAAACAAAGAAGAACCCAGTAAAATGATGGATTCAAAAAATTCATCTCTCAATTCCAACTCCTTGCCACTCACTCTCAGATTAAGGATGATAGAGCCCTCATTGAATGGCTTATCAACGGAATGGACAGATGAATCGTTGTCAAAGTCCTATCCTGCAAAAAAGAACTAACTACCCTAAAGGATTGGATTGAGAAGTCCAATCTCTTTCATAACCATATCAAACGGGTCGATGCTCTCTTCCAAGGAAAAAAGTATTTCCCAAGTCACTCCTCTCATTCCAAATCCACCTGAGACCCCAATGCCATGGATGTGGATCGCATTCGTCTTTCTCCCACAGATAGAGCAGAATACATGAAAAAGGGAAAGTGTTTCATATATAGAAAACCAGGATATATGGTCAGAGACCACAAGAAGGAAGAATCGACCTCCTCTCTACTACCTAGACCTCTCAGAAACCCATAAAGAGTCAGGGTTATTCCTATCAAATCAAAATCTTCTGAGTCCGAGGATCCAATGAAGGAATACTTAAATGTTCTCACCCAGCAAAACATTCCAAAAGAAGACATCCTCAAGGTTCTCCAAATGTGTTTCATAGAAGAAGAAGAGGAGGAGGACCAGACAGTAGCAGTTGTCTCCATTGAGGATTTTAAAAAAGGGAAGAAGACTTGATGCCATCTTCCCAATTTCTTGCTCCTGTATTTATGACAAACTCTCATGTGCAATCTATTCACATCCCTGTCCTCATTTCTACTTGAGCAAAAGTTGTCGAAATGAAAGCCCTGATTAATAGTGGAGCAACTGGGTGTTTTATCAATCAAGCTCTTGTTTAAAGTCACTAAATCCCCACCAAGCCACTCGAAAAACCTATAAATGCATAAAATGCCAACGGAACCAGTAACCAAGCAGGAAAAATATCCTCTTTCATTCCAATCACCATTACTATGAAAGGATGAACTGAGAAACTGAAAGCATATGTCATCTCTCTAGGAAAAGAGGATCTCATCCTTGGCCTCCCTTGGCTAAGAATGGCCAACCCCTCTATAGGCTGGACAACCAGTCAGATATCCTTGCCTAAAATCCCTTCTCTCACTCTAGATCGAAGTCCTCAAAGATATCTGTTGAGGTCCTTTAAACTTGATCTGGACCTCTGGATTGAACAGAACTTTACCAAATACCTTTGATCTCTAACTATAAAGAAAATCACTATCTCAACCAAAACAGCCCAGAAATCAGAAAGAGGAAAAGTTGAACTCTTAAAAGAATTCTCTGACTTCTCCAATGTCTTCTCTGAAGAAGAACCTAAGGAACTCCCACCACACAGAACCTTTGACCACACCATTGAGCTAAAATCAGATTTCGTTCTAAAAGTTGGAAAAACCTATCCTCTGAACCCGAAAAAAGTAGAAGCCTGCAAGGCCTTCATTGATGAACATCTTTGCACTGGCAAAATAGTCCCATCCAAATCTCCCCAAGCAGCCCCCTTCTTCTTTATACCCAAAAAGGATGGATCTCTTCGCCTGTGTCAAGATTACTGATATGTTAACAAAGCAACAGTCAAAAATGCTTATCCCCTTCCTCTAATTTCTGACTTCATTGATAAACTGAAGAAAGCCAGGTACTTCACTAAGTTTGATGTCCAATAGGGATACAATAACATCCACATCAAACCAGAAGACCAGTAGAAGGCTGCTTTTATCACCTCTTTTGGACTTTATGAACCAATGGTCATGTTCTTTGGACAGTGTAATTCCCCCTCCACATTCCAGGCATATATGAACAATGTCTTCAAAGACCTCATTGCCAAAGGATGGCTTGTTATTTATATGGATGATGTCTTGATCTACTCTAAAGACTATAAGGAACACCAGGAACAAACCAAAAGGGTACTGTAGCAGTTTAGAGAAGAGAAATTGCACCTTAAACTCTCTAAATGCCTGTTCAATGTGTCCGAAGTTGAATACCTAGGAATGATCATCAGACCTGGCAAGATTGCTATGGACCCAGTCAAATTAAAAGTAATCACTGAATGGAAACCCCCCTTCTCGGTTAAGGGAGTTCACTCATTCCTAGATTTCTGCAACTTCTACCAAAGATTCATTCTCTCCTTCTCTGATATTGCTTGGCCCCTACTAGATCTCACCAAGAAAACCTCAACATGGAACTGGTCATCACCTCACCAGAATTCCTTTGAAACTCTTCGGAACTCTTTCCTCTCTGCACCAATACTACAGATGCTGGACACTTCTACCCCATTTTTTGTAATGACTGATGCCTCTCTTCTTGCCTCAGGGAGAGTTCTAATGCAAAAAGATGCCACAAGAGCCCTTCATCCATGTACATACCTCTCTCAGACCTTCAGATCTATAGAACGAAACTATGACATCTATGATAGAGAACTCCTTGCTGTCATCCAAGCATTACATGCCTGGTGACAATACCTCTCTGGAACAGGACATCTAGTAATGATACTCACTGATCACAAGAACCTGACCTATTTCCAAGAACCTAGAAAATTGTCTAGATGCTAGGCCAGATGGCTTCTCTTTCTACAGGACTTCAACCTGCAGTTCAAACACCTACCTGGATCCCAAATGGGACCAGCTGATGCTCTAAGTCAAATCCCAGATGTCAACACCAGTAATGATAATGTCTTAACTCTCCTGCCTGACCAACTCTTCATCAATTTAATCAATGCTGTGTTGGTGAACAGAATTGCATTGTCAACCACTGATGACCCCTTTGTAGAAAGGGCACCAGATGCCCTTGCCTCCGACTCCTCTCTTTTCCCCAGGGCCTGCAAAAAGGACTGGACATACCTTGACAACTGTCTCTACTTCAAAGGACATCTATATATGCCAGAGTCTGCTCAAAAGGACCTAATTTCACATACTCATGATTCCCCTTCTGCCAGACATGGAGGACATTTTAGAACCATCAATCAACTTCAACAGGACTACTGATGGCCCAGACTAACTACTCAAGTCAAAAACTACATTAAGGGATACACTACTTGCCAGACTAACAAGTCCAATACTCACCTAGTCCTACCCCCCCTCCATCCAATTCTTTTGCAATGCACTTGTCCTTTCCAGCAAGTCTCCATTGACTTGGTCACTGACTTGCCTCCCTCTAAGGGTTTTGGCTCTCTTATGGTTGTAGTTGACTATAGCCTTACTAAGGGGATAATTCTCCTCCCTTGCTTAAAAACCATCAACACAAAAGGAGTTGCCCAACTTTTCCATGATCATGTGTTCAAACACTTTGGACTACATGATAAATGTATCTCTGACAGAGGACCCCAGTTCACCTCTGTATTTTCCAGAGAACTAGGATGACTCCTTAACTACAAAGTCGCTCTTTCCATGCCTTATCACCCCCAGATGGATGGAGAAACTGAACAGGTAAATCAGGAAGTTGAAACCTTCCTAAGAATATTCTGTGATGGAAACCCGAATAAATGGTCTGAACTACTTCCTATTGCTGAATTCTGCCATAACTCTGTGGTACACTCTACCACCCAATAAACTCCATTTGCTCTCATGATGGGCTACCAACCCCATCTCTATCCAAAAATTGGCAAAACATTCATTCCTGCATTACAATCTCAACTCTCCTCCCTAGAACATTCTAGAGGAGAAGCCTTAGAAGTACATGAAAAAGCAAGAAGACTCATGAGGAAATGAATCACCTCTAGATTTAAACCATGGAAAGTTGGAGATAAGGTATGAGTAGAAGGCTGAAACCTAGCCCTTCACCTCCCATCACGAAAACTGTCACCTAAGCGACATGGACCCTTCGAAATCACACAGGTCTTATCTCCCATCACTTATCAACTAAAGATCCTTCCACCTAGACAATTTGGGATATATTCCACACTTCCAACCTCTCTACCTACACTGAAACAGCTGAACATGGCCCTAACCACTCCTTACCTCCCCCAATCACCATCAAAGGACAGGAACAATATGAAATCCATTCCCTTCTCATATACAAAGGCCCTGAAACTAAACAGAAATTCCTTGTCTGGTGGAAAGGTTACTCCAGGGCAGATTCAACATGGGAACCAGAAGCAAACATTGCAGAAGATGCCTCTGAAATACTTACTGAATATAAGGAGAAGTTCCCAGAAGTTTTCACCTCCCTCACCCCCAAAAACCCTCATCCTCATCACAGAAAATCATCTTCAAACCATGCAATCCCCTACTGAGTGTTACACTAAAGCATAGACTCTAGCTATAGTGACCACTCAACAGTAGGTCAACTGACTGAGTACGTTGGATTGACTGCTCCTAAGAAGTCACGATGCTGGGGCACTATTCCCAGTCATCTGAGATGGTGACGAAGGAGAGAGACTTAGTAGGGCAGGGTTCCCACTTAAGGATCGAAGTGAGACTAGAATCTAGCTGGTATTACGTAGAACTAGCTTGGAGTTTACATGAGGAGAGTCGGCCTACTTATAGTCCATGGAGGTGGCTATGTGGCAATGGGAACTACAAGTATCATCAAAGAAGAGGGATGATATGAGGAGATAAGGTCCGAATAGAAGATAGCAATGGTGAGAGAAAAGTATAAGGTGAAAGATAAGAAATGCTACCGATGGGAAAATATGGTAAGACTATGGAAAGATATTGAATAGGTAGCGAGGTGTCCGAGGAGCTGATTAGAGTTTAAAATAACACATGCTATTGTAAGTGTGCGCCCATGAGAATAGTTCAGTCTGTTTGTAATAGTAAAGAAAAGAGGGGCTAGATGAAGGGAAAGAAAAAGATCATAACATTACCCCGGTGTTAGCTTCAAGTGATCCTCACTTGACTTACAATTCTCTATACCCTCCATAAGGGGACCCAGTCATGTTTCCTTCAGCTTTGTCATCCACAAAGAATTCATCCTCGAGTAGTCCGTCATCCCAAGAAGGGCAACCGTAGGTGGAGTGGGCTGGGGTGCATGGACAAGTACAAGGGGTATGGATGCATTCGTGTTGGTAATGACCTGGGGTGGCAGTGGAACAATAAGAGCAAATATATTGGGGACAATCACGTTTCCAATGGTCAGTACTTCCACATTCGAAGCAACGAGAGGGTTGGCTGGATGTGGATGGGGGCAGTGGTTTTTCTGTTTTATGGATGGTGACTCTGATGATGTGTTGGAAGACGGTTCCTTCTGGAACCTACATGAAATATGCCTCTTGTTCGTCTGGAGAGGTGGATGTACTGGATGGAGTTGAAGTTGGAGTGGGTGGAGGTGGAGTGGCGGTTTCTACAGGTATGTCGCCTGCTTTCTGTCGACTCTTCCCCATTGCCGATGAGGGTAGACCATAAGGTCCTACTATAGTGGTCTTCTGGCAAGAAGATCACTTCGGGGTTTGGGAGGAGGGTGCCGACGTTATAGTGGTAGGCGAGTTCAAAGTAGTGGATGGAGGTGAGGTTGAGGAGTGCCTGGAGGGAACAGGAAGAGGCTGGGGAACCACTGGAGGAGAAGGTTCCCTGGAGGGTGGTTCGATGTGGTGGGAGGTATCGTGAAAATAATAGTTTCGATCGTCCATCAAGAGGGAGAGTAGAACCGGGTGAAGTACGTGCCCGATGGTCGAGAGTGGTAGAAGGTCGATGATATCTAGTATCCCTAGGTGCTCAAGAAGATCAAGGACAGAAGTATGATGGTGTACTAGGGCATGGCCCATGGTTATGAATTGGGAATCCCTCGTACAAGAGGGTTCGATTCTAGAGTGGAGGATGTGAACGGAGGCATAGGAATAATAAGCTTGGGTTGTAAGGATAAGGGGGGTGTTTCTGGTGAACTCATCAGTACGTTCCATCCCTAGAGAGATGACTGGGTCATCCAGCAAGGAGGCAATAAGTATGTGCCTGGCATACTGAGGGAGTCTAGTGGTAGTAACGGGGATGACTGGGGAGTTATTGATAAAAAGGTTGGAGGTAGATTCAGCGGAGGACTGCATGGTTCAGAGAAGACTTTTTGCGATGAGGGTGAGGATTTTTAGTGGAGGTGAGGGAGGTGAAAACTTTCAGGAATTTCTCTTTATATTTGGCAAGTGTTTCAGGGGCATCCTCAGCTATGTTTGCTTCTGGTTCCCATGTCGAATCTACCCTAGAGTAACCTTCCCACCAGACAAGGAATTTCCACTTAGTTTCAGGACCTTTGTGTGCAAGAAGGGAGTGGATTTCATATTGTTCCTGTCCTTTGATGGTGATTGGGGGAGGTAAGGAGTGGTTAGGGCTGTGTTTGGCAGTTTCAGTGTAGGTAGAGAGGTTGGATGCATGGAATATATCCTGAATTGTCTAAGTAGAAGGGATTTTTAGTCGGTAGGTGATAGGAGATAAGTCCTGTGTGATTTCAAAGAGTCCATGTTGCTTTGGTGACAGTTTACACGATGGGAGATGGAGGGCGAGATTTCAGCCTTCTACTCACACCTTATCTCCAACTTTCCATGGCTTGAATCTAGAGGTGATTCGTTCCCTCATGAGTCTTCTTGCTTTTTCGTGTACTTCTAGGGCTTCTCCTCTGAAGTGTTCCAGGGAGGAGAGTCGGGATTGTAGTGCGGGGATGAATGTTTTTTTCAATTTTCAGGTAGGGACGGGGTTGGTAGCCCATCATGAGAGTGAACGGAGTTTGTTGGGTGGTAGAATGTACCACAGAGTTATGGCAGAATTTGGCGATAGGGAGTAATTCAGACCATTTGTTTGGGTTTCCATCACAGAATATTCTTAGGAAGGTTTCAACTTCCTGATTTACCCGTTCTGTTTCTCCATTGGTTTGGGGGTGATAAGACATGGAAAGGGCAACTTCATAGTTAAGGAGTCATCCAAGTTCTCTGGCAAATACCAAGGCAAACTGGGGTCCTCTGTTGGAGATACATTTGTCATGTAGTCCAAAACATTTGAACACATGATCATGAAAAAGTTAGGCAACTCTTTTTGCGTCAATGGTTTTTAGACAAGGGAGGAGAATTATCCCCTTTGTAAGGCCATGGTCGACCATGACCATAAGAGAGTCAAAGCCCTTGGAAGGAGGCAAATCAGTGATCAAGTCAACTGAGACTTGTTGGAAGGGATGAGTACATTGTGATGGAATTGGATGGAGAGGGGGTAGGACTGGGTGAGTATTGGGCTTATTGGCCTGGCAAGTAGTGCAGCCCTTGATGTAGTTCTTGACCTGAGTGGTCAGTCCGGGCCACAAGTAGTCTTGTTGGAGTCGGTTGATGGTTCTAAAATGTCCCCCATGTCTGACAGAAGGGGAATCATGAGCATGGGAAATCAGGTCTTTTCAAGCGGGTTCTGGCATATATAGGCATCCCTTGAAGTAGAGACAGCCATCAAGGTATGCCCAGTCCTCTTTGTGAGCCCTGGGGAAAAGGAAGGAGTCAGAAGCAAGAGTATCCAGTGCCTTCTTTACAAGGGGGTCGTCAGGGGTTGATGATGTAATTTTGTCTGCTAATGCGGCATTGATTAGGTTGATGAAAAGTTGGTCTGATAGGAGGGTTGAGATATTATCGTTACTGGTGTCGATGTCTGAGATTTGACTTAAAGCATCGGCTGGTCCCATTTGGGATCCTGGTAGATGTTTGAACTATAGGTCGAAATCCTGCAAAAAGAGAAGCCATCTGGCTTGATGTCTAGACAATTTCCTAGGTTCTCAGAAATAGGTCAGGTTCTTGTGATCCATGAGTATAGTTACTGGGTGTCCTGTTCCTGAAAGGTATTGTTGCCAGGCATGCAATGCTCATATGACAGCAAGAAGTTCCCTATCATAGATGTCGTAATTTTGTTCTACAGACCCGAAGGTCTGGGAGAGGTATGCACAGGGGTGAAGGGCTCCTGTGGTGTCTTTCTGCATTAGGACTCCTCCTGAGGCAAGAAGAGAGGCATCAGTCATTACAAAGAATGGGGTAGAGGTGTCTAGCATCTGTAGTATTGGTATAGAGAGGAAGGAATTTTGGTGAGATGATGACCAGTTCCATATTGAGGTTTTCTTGGTGAGGTCTAGTAAGGGTCGAGCAATATCGGAGAAGGAGGGGATGAATCTTCGGTAGATGTTACAAAATCCTAAGAATGAGCAAACACCCTTGACCGAAGAGGGAGGTTTCCATTTGGCAATTGCTTTTAGTTTGACAGGGTCCATAGCAATTTTCCCAGGTCTGATGATCATCCCCAGGTATTCAACTTTGGATGCATTGAATAGGCATTTAGAGAGTTTGAGGTGTAGTTTTTCCTCTCTAAATCATTGGAGTACCCGTTTGGTACGTTCCTGGTGCTCTTCATAGTTTTCTGAGTAAATTAAGACATCATCCATGTAGATGACAAGCCATCCTTTAGCAATGAGGTCTTTGAAGGCATCGTTCATGTATGTCTGGAATGTGGAGGGAGAGTTGCATTGTCCGAAGAACATGACAGTCAGTTCATATAATCCAAAAGGAGTGATAAAAGCAGCTTTCCACTGATCTTCTGGTTTGATATGGATGTTGTTATATCCCCATCAGACGTCAAACTTAGTGAAGTATTTGGCTTTTTTCAATTTATCGATGAGGTCAGAGATCAGGGGAAGGAGATAAGCGTTTTTGACAGTTGCTTCATTGATGTATTGATAATCTTGGCATGGATGAAGTGATCCATCCTTCTTAGGTATGAAAAAGAAAGGGGCTACTTGGGGTGACTTGGATGGGACTATTTTGCCTGTACAAAGATGTTCATCAATGAAGGCTTTACAAGCTTCTGTCTCCTTCAGATTCAAAGGGTAGGTCTTTTCAACTTTTGGAACAAAATTGGGTTTCAACTCAATGGTATGGTCAAAAGTTCTATGTGGTGGGAGCTCTCTTGGTTCTTCTTCAGAGAAGACATCAGAAAAGTCAGAAAACTCATTTGGGAGGTCAATCTTCCCTTTTTCTGTTTTCTGGGCTGCTTCGGTCAATATGGTGACTTTTTTTATGACTAGGGATCGTAGATATCTGGTAAAATTTTGTTTGGTCCAGAGATCTGGGTCTAGGTTGAAAGACCTCAGTAGGTATCTTTGGGGACTTCAATCTAGGATAAGAGAAGAGGTTTTCAATAAAGATATCTGGCCTGTTGCCGCATATGAAACATTTTCCCTTTTTCATGTATTCGGCCCTACCTGTGGGGGAGAGATGAATGTGGTCCACATCCATAGCGTTGGGGTCTCAGGTGGATTTGGAATGAGAGGAGTGATTGGGGAAATACTTTTTCCCTTGGAAGAGAGCATCGACTCGTTTGATATGGTTATGGAAGAGGTTGGACTTCTCAATCCATTCTTTCAGGGTGGTGGGTTCCTTCTCACAAGATAAGACTTTGACTATGATGCATCTATCCATTCCATTGATGAGTCATTTGATGAGGGCTCTATCATCCTTGATCTGGGAGTGAGTGGCGAGGAGTTGGAATTGGGAGATGAACTTTTCAAATCCGTCATCCTGTTGGGTTCTTCTTTGTTTTAGAGTCGAGAGGTCAGCTCATGCTTTTGCACTGGGATCATAAGGGGTAAATGCATCTTGGAAGGCTTTTTCAAACTTCTCCCATATAAATTCCTTGTTTACTTCCTCTTTGCTACCCATCTCTGTGATCTTAAGGTACCATCCTTCAGAGAAGTCTTTTCCTTGCTCTTTACTCATTTTATTCAGGGCAGTAAGGATCTGTGTGGATTCGGAATAGAGTTTTCCATTCATGAGAAAGTATGCTCCTATGGAAAGAATCCATCAGGAAGTGTCTTCAGGGTTTCTGGAGAAGTCTTCAGGGAGACCTGCCCTGAGTTCCACAAGTTTTTCTGAGATGTCTTCTTCTTTGGATTCTTCTTCTGAGTCTGTTGGGAAAATGGGACTATTGGGACAATGAGGGGGTGTGGTATTGCATAGAACTAGCTTGGAGTTTACATGAGGAGAGTCGGCCTACTTATAGTCCATGGAGGTGGCTATGTGGGAATGGGAACTATGAGTATCATCAAAGAAGAGGGATGATACAAGGAGATAAGGTCTGAATAGAAGATAGCAACGGTGAGAGAAAAGTATAAGGTGAAAGATAAGGAATGCTACCGATGGGAAAATATGGTAAGACTATGGAAAGATATTGAATAGATAGCAAGGTGTCTGAGGAGCTGATTATCAGTTTGTAACTATGGGCCATACCCTAGTACATCATCATACTTCCATTCTAGATCTCCTTGAACACCTGGGAATGTTGGACATGATCAATTTTCAACCATTTTCAACCATCAGACATGTACTCTGCCCTATCCTACTTTCTCTCTTGATGGACGACCAGAGCTATTATTTTCATAATACCCTCCATCATGTAGAACCTCTTTCTATTCCCCCCAGATGCTCCTCAACCTCTCCTCCATCCATTACTTTGAGGTCACCTACCAATATAACATCGGCACCCTCTTCCCAAACTCTGAAACAATCTTCTTGCCAGAAGACTACTATAGCAGGACTCTATAGTCTACTCTCATCAACAACAGAGTGTTATGATCTTTTCTTTTTCCTTGTCTAGCCCCTCTTTTCTTTACTATTACAAACAGACTGAGCTATTCCCATGGGCACACACTTACAACAGCATGCACTATTTCAAACTTTAATCAACTCTTTGGACTCCTTGCTACCTATTCGCTACCTTTCCATAGCCTTATCATATTTTCCCATCAGTAGCATTCCTTATCTTTCACCTTATACTTTTCTCTCACCATTGCTATCTTCTATTCGAACCTTATCTCCTCATATCATCCCTCTTCTTTGATGATACTCGTAGTTCCCATTGCCACATAGCCACCTCCATGGACTATAAGTAGGCCGACTCTCCTCATGTGAACTCCAAGCTAGTTCTACATAATACCAGCTAGATTCTAGTCTCACTTCGATCCTTAAGTGGGAACCCTGCCCCACTAAGTCTCTCTCCTTCATCACCGTCTCAGACAACTGGGAATAGTGCTCTAGCATCATGACTTCTTAGGAGCAGTCAATCCAACATACTCAGTCAGTCGACCTACTGTTGAGTGGTCGCTATAGCTAGAGTCTATGCTTTAGTGTAACAAAAGAACTAGCTTTCTTATTGCTTCTTCCATCATGAAGTAAAGCTGCCCATCATTTCAGAAAGAAGGAATCCCAGAAGGATCACAGAATCCTCCTTTTTGGTCAACCCGGCATTAACCCCCCGACATCACCCATTAAGAGCATTGTCAGTCTCCTCAGAAGAAGAGGAAGAAGAACCCCGTTACAAAGAAGAACCACCTCCAGAAGGATTTGTTAGAAGAGCTATCTGAGGTCTCCAGAACCAGATCACTGGTTATGAACTAGTTCCTATAGCTGAGTCATCACTCGGAACAGCAGCAGAACCCATACCCATCGATTCTCCAGAACCTGACCCAGAACCACCCATACCTCCTCTTCACCCCAATAGTCCCCTTTTCCCAACAGACTCGGAAGAGGAATCTGAATCAGAAAAAGAAGACATGTCAGAAAAACTTGTAGAACTCACGGCAGGTCTCCCTGAAGATTTCTCCAGAAACCCTAAAGATGCCTCCAGATGGATTCTTTCCATAGGAGCATACTTTCTCATGAACGGAAAACTCTATTCCAAGTCCGCACAGATCCTTACCACCCTGAACAAAATGAGTAAAGGGCAAGGAAAAGACTTCTTTGAAGGATGGTATCTTAAAATCATGGAAATGGGTAGCAAAGAAGAAGTAAACAAGGAATTTACATGGGAAAAGTTCGAAAAAGCCTTTCGAGATATGTTTACCCCTTACGATCCCAGTGTGAAAGCACGAGCTGACCTCTCTACCCTAAAACAAAGAAGAATCCAACAGGATGATGGATTCGAAAAGTTCATCTCCTAATTCCAACTCCTCACCACTCACTCCCAGATCAAGGATGATAGAGCCCTCATCAAATGGCTCATCAATGGAATGGATAGATGTATCGTAGTCAAAGTCTTATCTTGCAAGAAGGAACCCACCACCCTGAAAGAATGGATTGAGAAGTCCAACCTCTTCCATAACCATATCAAACGAGTCGATGCTCTCTTCCAAGGGAAAAAGTATTTCCCCAATCACTCCTCCCACTCCAAATCCATCCAAGACCCCAACACCATGGATGTAGACTGCATTCATCTCTCCCCCATAGATAGAGCCGAATACATGAAAAAGAGAAAATGTTTTGTATATGGCAAACTAGGGCATATGGCCAGAGACCACAAGAAAGAAGAATCGACCCCCTCTTTACCACCTAGACCTCCCAGAAACCCACAAAGAGTCAGAGTTATCCTCACCGAATTGAAACTGGTTGAACCAGAAGACCCAATGAAGGAGTACTTAAATGTTCTCACCCAGCAAAACATTCCAAAGGAAGAAATCCTCAAGGTTCTTCAAATGTGCTTTGCAGAAGAAGAAGAGGAGGAGGACCAGACTGTAGCAGTTGTTTCTATCGAGGATTTTTAAGAAGGGAAGAAGACTTGATGCCATCTTCCCAAATTCTTGCTCCTGTATTTATGATGAACTCTCGTGCGCAATCTATTCGCATCCCTGTCCTCATCTCTACTTGAGCAAAAGTTGTCGAAACAAAAGCCCTGATTGATAGTGGAGCAATCAGATGCTTCATCAATCTAGCCCTTGTTCAAAAACACCGAATCCCCACCAAACCACTTGAAAAACCTATAAATGCACAAAACACTGATGGAACCAGCAACCAAGCCAGAAAGATATCCTCTTTCATCCCTATCACCATCACTATGAAAGGATGAACCGAGAAACTCAAGGCATATGTTATTTCTCTTGGGAAAGAAGACCTCATCCTTGGTCTCTCCTGGCTTAGAACGGTCAATCCCTCTATAGATTAGACAACTGGCCAGATATCTTTATCGAAAACTCCTTCCCTCATCACAGATCAAAGCCTCCAAAGATACCTATTGAGGTCTTTTAACCTCAACCTGGATCTCTGGACTAAACAAAACTTTACCAGATATCTTCAATCCCTAGCTATAAAGAAAGTCACCATATCAACCGAAGCAGCTCAGAAAGCAGAAAAAGAGGAGATTGACCTCCCAAATGAGTTTTCTGACTTTTCCAACATCTTCTCTGAAGAAGAACCAAAAGAGCTCCCACCACATAGAACCTTTGACCATACCATCGAGTTGAAACCCAATTTCATTCCAAAAGTTGGAAAAACATACCCCTTGAATCCGAAGGAGACGGAAGCCTATAAAACCTTCATTGATGAACATCTTCACACAGGCAAAATAGTTCTATCCAAGTCACCCCAAGTAGCCCCCTTCTTTTTCATACCAAAGAAGGATGGATCCCTTTGTCCATGCCAAGATTATTGATACGTCAATGAAGCAACCATCAAGAATGCTTATCCTCTTCCTCTGATCTCCGACCTCATCGATAAACTAAAGAAAGCCAAATACTTCACTAAGTTTGATGTCCGATGGGGATATAATAACATCCACATCAAACCAGAGGACCAGTGGAAAGCCGCCTTTATCACTCCTTTTGGATTATATGAACTGACTGTCATGTTCTTCGGACAATGCAACTCTCCCTCCACATTCCAGACATACATAAATGATGCCTTCAAAGACCTCATTGCTGAAGGATGGCTTGTCATCTACATGGATGATGTCCTAATTTACTCAGAAAACTATGAAGAGCATCAGGAATGCACTAAGCGGGTACTCCAACGATTTAGAGAGGAAAAACTACACCTCAAACTCTCTAAATGCCTATTCAATGCATCCAAAGTTGAATACCTAGGAATGATCATCAGACCTGGGAAAATTGCTATGGACCCTGTCAAACTAAAAGCAATTGCCAAATGGAAACCCCCCTCTTCGGTCAAGAGTGTTCGCTCATTCCTAGGATTTTGTAACATCTACCGAAGATTCATCCCCTCCTTCTCCGATATTGCTTGACCCCTACTAGATCTTACCAAGAAAACCTCAATATGAAACTGGTCATCATCTCACCAAAATTCCTTCCTCTCTATACCAATACTACAGATGCCAGACACCTCTACCCCATTCTTTGTAATGACTGATGCCTCTCTCCTTGCCTCAGGAGGAGTCCTAATGCAAAAAGATGCCACAGGAGCCCTTCACCCCTGTGCATACCTCTCCCAGACCTTCGGGTCTGTAGAACAAAATTACGACATCTATGATAGGGAACTTCTTGCTGTCATATGAGCATTGCATGCCTGGCAACAATACCTTTCAGGAACAGGACACCCAGTAACTATACTCATGGATCACAAGAACCTGACCTATTTCCGGAAACCCAGGAAACTGTCTAGATGACAGGCCAGATGGCTTCTCTTTTTACAGGATTTCGACCTATAGTTCAAACATCTACCAGGATCCCAAATGGGACCAGCCGATGCTTTAAGTCAAATCTCAGACGTCGACACCAGTAACAATAATATCTCAACCCTCCTACCTGACCAACTTTTCATCAACCTAATTGATGCTGCATTAGTGGACAAAATTACATCATCAACCCCTGATGACCCCCTTGTAAAGAAGGCACTGGATGCCCTTGCTTCCGACTCCTCTCTTTTCCCCAAGACCTGCAAAGAGGACTGGGCATACCTTGATAGCTGTCTCTACTTCAAGGGATGCCTATATATGCTAGAACCTGCTTGAAAAGACCTGATTTCCCATGCTCATGATTCCCCTTCTGTCAGACATGGAGGACATTTTAGAACCATCAATCGACTCCAACAGGACTACTGGTGGCCTGGACTGACCACTCAGGTCAAAAATTACATTAAAGGTTGTGCTACTTGCCAGGCCAACAAACCCAATACTCATCTGGTCCTACCACCCCTCCACCCGATCCCATCACAATGCACTCATCCTTTCCAGCAAGTCTCAGTTGACTTGGTCACCGACATGTCTCCTTCCAAGGGTTTTGACTCTCTTATGGTTGTGGTTGACCATGGCCTTACAAAGGGGATAATTCTCCTCCCTTGTCTAAAAACCATTGACGCAAAAGGAGTTGCTCAACTTTTTAATGATCATGTGTTCAAACGTTTTGGACTATATGACAAATGTATCTCCAACAGAGGACCCCAGTTTGCCTTGGTATTTGCCAGAGAACTTGGATGACTCCTTAACTATGAAGTTGCCCTTTCCATGTCTTATCACCCCCAAACCAATGGAGAAACAGAATGGGTAAATCAGGAAGTTGAAACCTTCCTAAGAATATTCTGTGATGGAAACCCAAACAAATGGTCTGAATTACTCCCTATCACCAAATTCTGCCATAACTCTGCGATACATTCTACCACCCAACAAACTCCATTTGCTCTCATGATGGGCTACCAACCCCATCTCTACCTGAAAATTGGAAAAACATTCGTCCCCACACTACAATCCTGACTCTCCTCCCTAGAATACTTCAGAGGAGAAGCCCTAGAGGCACACGAAAAAGCAAGAAGACTCATGAGGGAACGAATCACCTCTAGATTCAAACCGTGGAAAGTTGGAGATAAGGTGTGGGTAGAAGGCCAAAATCTCACCCTCCATCTCCCATCGTGTAAACTGTCACCAAAGTGACATGGACCCTTCGAAATCACACAGGTCTTATCTCCTATCACCTACTGACTAAAAATCCCTTCCACTTGGACAATTCGGGATATATTCTACATGTCCAACCTCTCTACCTACACTGAAACTGCCGAACATGGCCCTAACCACTCCTTACCTCCCTCAATCACCATCAAGGGACAGGAACAATATGAAATCCACTCCCTTCTTGCACACAAAGGTCCTGAAACTAAGTGGAAATTCCTTGTCTGGTGGGAAGGTTACTCTAGGGCAGATTCGACGTGGGAACCGGAAGCAAACATAGCCAAGGATGTCCCTGAAATACTGGCTGAATATAAAAAGAAATTCCTAGAAGTTTTCTCCTCCCTCATCCCCACTAAAAACCCTCACTCTCGTTGCAAAAAGTCCTCTCCGAACCATGCAATCTCCCACTGAGCCCACCTCCAACTTATTCATCAACAATGCTCCCATCATCTCTGTAACCACCACCCAACTCCCTCAGTATGCCAGATGCATACTCATCGCCTCTTTGCTGGATGACCCGGTCATCTCTCTAGGGATGGAGCATACTGATGAGTTCACCAGGAATACCCCCCTTATCCTTGCAACCAGAGCTTACTACTCCTATACCTCTGTTCACATTCTTCATTCCAGGATCAAGCCCTCTCATACTAGAGACTCTCAATTCGTAACCATGGGCCATGCATTGGTACATCACCAAACCTCCGTCCTTGACCTCCTCAAACATCTAGGGATGTTGGACATCATCGATCTTTTACTATTCGCAACTGTTGGACATGTACTTCGTCCCATCCTACTTTCCCTTTCTATGGACGATCAAAACTATTATTTTCACGATACCCCCCACCACATCGAACCACCCCCCAGGGAACCTTCTCCCCTGATGGTTCCCCAACCTCTTCCTATTCCCCCCAGGCACTCCTCAACCTCACCTCCATCCACTACTTCGAACTTGCCTACCACTACAACATCGACACCCTCCTCCCAAACCCCGAAGCGATCTTCTCTTCGGAAGACCACTATAGTAGAACCTTATGGTCTACCCTCATCAGCAATGGAGAAGAATTGACAGAAGAAAGACAATGCACCCGCAGAAGTCGCCACCCCTCCTCCATCCACCTTAGCTCCAACTCCATCCAGCACATCCACCCCCCCAGACAAACAAGAGGCATATTTCACACAGGTCCCAAAAAGAATGGTCTTCCAGCGCGTCATCGGAGTCACTATCCATAGACCAGAGCAACCACCACCATTTGTCTCCCACCGATCTTCTCAGTGTTCTGAATGCAGAAGCACTGACCATTGGAAGTGAGATTGTCCCCAATACATTTGTCTTTACTGTTCTACTGCTGCTCCAGGTCATTGGCAGCATGAATGCGTTCACACCCCTTACATTTGTTCATACACCTCTGTCCACTCTACCTACAGTTGCCCTTCCTGGGATGACGGACTACTTGAGGATGAGTTCTTTGTCGATGATGAAGCTGAAGGAAATATGACTGGGTCCCCTTACAGAGGGTATAGAGATTTGTAAGTCAAGTGAGGTTCACTTGAAGCTACTATCAGGGTAATGTTACAATCTTTTTCTTTTTCTCTTCTAGCCCCTCTTTTCTTCACTACTATAAATAGACTGAACTATTTCCATGGGCACACACTTACAATAGTGTGTGCTATTTCAAGCTTTGATCAACTCCTTGGACCCCTCACTACCTAATCAATACCTTTCCATAGCCTTATCATATTTTCCCAGTGGTAGCATTCTTTATCTTTCATCTTATACTTTTCTCTCACTGTTTCTATCTTCTTTATGGACCTTATCTCCTTGTATCATCCCTATTCCTTGATGATACTCATAGTTCCCACTCCCACATAGCCACCTTCATGGACTATAAGTAGGCCAACTTTCTTCCTGTAAACTCCAAGCTAGTTCTATGCA
>JBBPLB010000147.1:0-18763 GCA_038089595.1 Bothia castanella
TTCTGTTGAAGCTTCAAATCTAGGACATAATTCAAAGCCATCCTAAACATTGATCTAGCTATTGTGTGGGGGAATGGGGATGGAAAAGAGCTGATATTATGTTGGCTTGGTTACTACACATTGTTGTTAACAGTAGGGTGTTCGAAGCAATTTGAGCACCAAAACAATAATATTGATAATGTACAGCTTCACCTTCATCAAGCCATGAATGTTTATGGTCTTGGTCATTTTCCCTCCCTCAGTTTTTGTTGAAGTTATTGCTATTCAAGTTATAATTCAGCCAATCAGAATTCAAGAATAAAAGTACATCTTATAGGAGTTGAACACTCAACCATAGTCAACCCCAGAACACTTTAACCACTAGACCATAGTCATGTTGATTCTAGACTGGTCATGTGATTGTCATGTGACTATGACATCATCAATGACTCAGATCACACAATTCTGATGAAATATAACATCATTATGGTGCCATAGCACACCATAACCAATGACAGTAAACCCTCTTATCTCTAGGGTTTGTCATAACAAATAGAAATTAACTCTCTTATCTATCTATAGGGATTTGTAATCTCTTAATAGAGTTCAAACTCCCTTTTAACCTTATTTCTAACAGTATATAAGATGTGTATATATCACACTCTTTACTGTAGCCTCTTAGAGTTGAAATATATTGTTCACTCTATTATCCTTCAACCATAGTAGTGTTGAGTTCATCTCCACTACAAGCTCTATTCATTATATATCTCCATCATCTTCCACACCATCATCTGCCCTCTGAGTAAGTAACTCCTACTCAGATCCTCTGTGTTCAATCAAAGGGTGCATACTCTTTGTTTGAGGACACTGTGTTACATTATCATCCTATCTTTGATGGGTTATGAGCCCTGTATAATTGCAGAACATGATCATCAGTTCTATCTATGATCATTGCATTACATAGAGCAATGGTATGTGGATCTTGATATGCTATGGTGTCTAACATTCAAGATTGACTATTCTTGTTTGACATTGAGTCACTAAGTTGTAGTACTTGGTTTGATTGTTACGATCTTTTTCTTTTTCTCTTCTAGCCCTTCTTTTCTTCACTACTATAAACAGACTGAACTATTCCTGTGGGCACACACTTACAATAGCGTGCACTATTTCAAGCTTTGATCAACTCCTCAGACCCCTCGTTACCTAATCAATACCTTTCCATAGCCTTACCATATTTTCCCAGTAGTAGCATTCCTTATCTTTCACCTTATACTTTTCTCTCACCGTTTCCACCTTCTTTATGGACTTTATCTCCTTATATCATCCCTATTCCTTGATGATACTCATAGTTCCCACTCCCATATAGCCACCTTCATGGACTATAAGTAGGCTGACTTTCTTCCTGTAAACTCCAAGCTAGTTCTATGCAATACCAGCTAGATTCTAGTCTCCTCTTGATCCTTAAGTGGGAACCCTGCCTCACTAAGTCTCTCTCCTTCATCACTGTCTCTAACAACTGGGAATAGTGCCCCAACATTGTGACTTCATAGGAGTAACCAACCCAAAGTACTCAGTTGACCTACTGTTGAGTGGTCACTATAAGCTAGGGTCTATGTTTTAGCATAACAAAAGAACTAGCTTCCTTATCACTTCTTCCATTGTGAAGTAAAGCTGCCCATTATTTCAGAAAGAAGGAATCTCAGAAGGATCACAGGATCCTCCTTCTCTGCCAACCTGACATTAATCCCCCAACATCAACCATTGAGAGCACCATCAGTTTCTTCAGAAGAAGAGGAAGAAGAACCTCGTTATAGAGAAGAACCAGCTCCAGAAGGATTTATCAGAAGAGCTATCTGAGGTCTCCAGAACCAGATCACTGGTTACAAACTAGTTCCTGTAATTGAGTCATCGCTCAGAACAACAGTAGAATCCATACCCATCAATCCTCCAGAACCAGAAACAGACTCGGAAGAGGAATCTGAATCAGAAGAAGAAGATATGTCTAAAAAACTTGTTGAACTAAGGACAGGTCTCCCTGGAGACTTCTCTGGGAATCCTGAAGACACCTCCAGATGGATTCTTTCCATGGGAGCATACTTCCTTATGAATGGAAAGCTTTATTCCGAATCCACACAGATCCTCACTGCCCTGAACAAAATGAGCAAAGGGCAAGGAAAAGACTTCTTCAAAGGATGGTACCTTAAAATTGTGAAGATGAGTCACTTAGACAAAGAGGAGGCAGCCAAAGAACTTACTTGGGAAAAGTTTGAAAATGTTTTTTGAGATGTGTTTACCCCTTATGATCCCAGTGCAAAAGCATGAGCTGACCTCTCCACCTTGAAACAAAGAAGAATCCAGTATAACGATGGATTCAAAAAATTCATCTCTCAATTCCAACTCCTTGCTATTCACTCCAGATCAAGGATGATAGAGCCCTCATTGAATGGCTTATCAATGGAATGGATAGATGTATGATTATCAAAGTCCTATCCTGTGAAAAAGAACCTACTACCCTAAAAGATTGGATTGAGAAGTCCAATCTCTTCCACAACCACATCAAACGGGTCGATGCTCTCTTTCAAGGAAAAAAGTATTTCCCCAGTCACTCCTCCCATTCCAAATCCACTCAAGACCCCAATGCCATGGATATGGATCACATTTGTCTCTCTCTCACAGACAGAGTGTTACAATCTTTTTTTTTTTTTCTTTCTAGCCCCTCTTTTCTCCACTACTATAAACAGACCGAACTATTCCCATGAGCACACGCTTACAATAGTGTGCATTATTTCAAACTTTGATCAACTCCTCGAACCCCTTGCTATCTAATCAATACCTTTCCATAGTCTTACCTTATTCTCCCATTGGTAGTATTTCTTATCTTTCGTCTTATACTTTTCTCTCACCGTTGCCATCTTCTTTTCAGACCTTATCTCCTCATATCATCTCTATTCCTTGATGATACTTGTAGTTCCCACTCTCACATAGCCACCTTCATGGACTATAAGTAGGCTGACTTTCTTCATGTAAACCCCAAGCTAGTTCTATGCAATACCAGCTAGATTCTAGTCTCACCCCGATCCTTAAGTGGGAACCCTGCCCCACTAAGTCTCCCTCCTTCATCACCATCTCAGACGACTAGGAATAGTGTTCCAGTGTTGTGACTTCTTAGGAGCAACTAGTCAAATGTACTCAGTTGGTCGATCTACTGTTGAGTGGTTGCTATAGCTAGAGTCTACGCTCCAGCATAACACAGAGCAGAATACATGAAAAAGGGAAAGTGTTTCATATGCAGAAAACCAGGACACATGGCTAGAGACCACAAAAAGGAAGAATTGACCTCCTCTCCACCACCTAGACCCCTTAGAAACCCACAAAGAGTCAGGATTATTCCTACTGAATCGAAACCTTTGGAACCCAAGGACCCAATGAAGGAATACTTAAACATTCTCACCCAGTGAAACGTTCCAAAAGAAGATATCCTCAAGGTCCTCCAAACATGTTTCACAGAAGAAGAAGAGGAGGAGGACCAGACAGTAGTAGTTGTCTCCGTCAAGGATTTTTAAAAAGGGAAGAAGATTTGACACCATCTTCCCAATTTCTTGCTCCTGTATTTATGACAAACTCTCATGTGCAATCTATTCACATCCCTGTCCTCATTTCTACTCGAGCAAAAGTTGTTGAAGTGAAAGCCCTGATTGATAGTGGAACAACTGAGTGTTTTATCAATCAAACCCTTGTTTAAGGTCACTGAATCCCCATCAAGCCACTTGAAAAACCTATAAATGCACAAAATGCTGATGGAACTAGTAATCAAGCTGGAAAATATCCTCTTTTGTTTCAATCACCATTACCATGAAAGGACGAACTGAGAAACTAAAAGCATATGTCATCTCTCTAGAAAAAGAAGATCTTATCCTCAGTCTCCCTTGGCTGAGAACAGTCAACCCCTCCATAGAATGGACAACTGGTCAGATATCCTTACTTAAAATCTCTTCTCTTGCTCCAGATCAAAGTCCTCAAAGATATCTGTTGAGGTCTTTTAAACTTGACCCAGACCTCTGGACTGAACAGAACTTTACCAAATACCTTTGATCTCTAACTATAAAGAAAATCACTGTCTCAACTGAAGCAGCTCAGAAATCAGAAAGAGGAAAGGTTGAACTCCCAAAAGAATTCTCCAACTTCTCTAATGTCTTCTCTGAAGAAGAACCTAAGGAACTCCCACTGCACAGAACCTTTGACCACACCATTGAGCTGGAATCAGATTTCGTTCCAAAAGTGGGAAAAACCTATCCCCTGAACCCAAAAGAAGCAGAAGTCTGCAAGACCTTCATTAATGAACATCTTCACACTGGCAAAATAATCCCATCCAAATCTCCCCAAGCAGCCCCCTTCTTTTTTGTACCCAAAAAGGATGGATCTCTTTGCCCATGCCAAGATTACTGATATGTTAACAAAGTAACAGTCAAAAATGCTTATCCTCTTCTCCTAATTTCTGACCTCATTGACAAATTGAAGAAAGCCAGGTACTTCACCAAGTTTGATGTCCAATGGGGATACAATAATATCTGCATCAAACCAGAAGACCAGTGGAAGGCCACTTTTATCACCTCTTTCAGACTTTATGAACCAATGGTCATGTTCTTTGGACAATGCAATTCCCCCTCCACATTCCAGGCATATATGAACAATGCCTTCAAAGACCTCATTGCCGAAGGATGGTTTGTCATTTATATGGATGATGTCATGATCTACTCTGAAGACTATGAAGAACACCAGGAATGAACCAAAAGGGTACTACAGCAGTTTAGAGAAGAGAAATTGCACCTCAAACTCCCTAAATGCCTGTTTAACGTGTCTGAAGTTGAATACCTAGGAATGATCATCAGACCTGGCGAGATTGCTATGGATCCAGTCAAATTAAAAGCAATCGCTGAATGGAAACCCCCCTCCTCAGTTAAGGGGGTTTGCTCATTTCTAGGTTTCTGCAACTTCTACCAGAGATTTATTCCCTCCTTCTCCAATATTACTCAACCTCTACTGGATCTCATCAAGAAAACCTCAACATGGAACTGGTCATCACCTCACTAGAATTCCTTCAAAACTCTTCAAAACTCTTTCCTCTCTGCACCAATACTACAGATGCTGGACACTTCTACCCCATTCTTTGTAATGACAGACACCTCTCTTCTTGCCTCAGGAGGGGTTCTAATGCAAAAAGACGCTGCAGGAGCCCTTCACCCATGTACATATCTCTCTCAGACCTTTGGATCTGCAGAACAAAACTATGACATTTATGACAGAGAACTTCTTGCTGTCATCCGAGCATTACATGCCTGGCAGCAATACCTCTCTAGAATGGAACATCCAGTGACAATACTCACTGATCACAAGAATCTGACCTATTTCTGAGAACCCAGGAAGTTATCTAGGTGTTAGGCCAGATGGCTTCTCTTTCTATAGGACTTTGACCTACAATTCAAACACCTACCTAGATCCCAAATGGGACTAGCTGATGCTCTAAGTTGAATCCCAGATGTCAACACCAGTAACGATAATGTGTCAACTCTCCTACCTGACCAACTTTTCATCAATTGATTGATGCCGCATTGGTGGACAAAATCACATCATCAACCCCTGATGACCCCCTTGTAAAAAGAGCACTGGATGTCCTTGCTTCCAATTCCTCTTTTTTCCTCAGGGCCTGTAAAGAGGACTGGACATACCTTGATGGCTGTCTATACTTCAAAGGATGTCTATATGTACCAGAACCTGCTCACAAGGACTTAATTTTGCATGCTCATGATTTCCCTTTTGCTAGACATGGGGGGCACTTTAGAACTATCAATCAACTCCAGCAAGACTATTGGTGGCCTGGATTGACTACTCAAGTCAAAAACTACATCAAAGGATACACTACTTGCCAAGCTAACAAGCCCAATACACATCCAGTCCTGCCCCCCCTCCATCTGATTGTTACGATCTTTTTCTTTTCCTTCGTCTAGCCCCTCTTTTCTTCACTATTATAAACAGACTGAGCTATTCCCATGGGCACACACTTACAATAGCGTGCACTATTTCAAACTTTAATCAACTCCTTGGACCCCTCGCTACCTATTCATTACCTTTCTATAGTCTTACCTTATTTTCCCATCAGTGGCATTCCTTATCTTTCATCTTATACTTTTCTCTCACCGTTGCTATCTTCTGTTTGGACCTTATCTCCTTGTATCATCCCTCTTCCTTGATGATGTTCGTAGTTCCCATTCCCACATAGTCACCTCCATGGACTATAAGTAGGCTGACTCTCTTCATATAAACTCCAAGCTAGTTCTATGCAATACCAGCTAGATTCTAGTCTCATCCTGATCCTTAGGTGGAAACCTTGCTCCACTAAGTCTCTCTCCTTTGTCACTGTCTCAAATGACTGGGAATAGTGCCCCAGTGTTGTGACTTCTTAGGAGCAACCTATCCAACGTACTCAGTTGGTTGACCTACTGTTGAGTGGTTGCTATAGCTAGAGTCTACGCTTAGTGTAACAAAAGAACTAGCTTTCTTATCACTTCTTCCATTGTGAAGTAAAGCCACCCATCATTTCAGAAAGAAGGAATCCCAGAAGAATTGCAGGATCCTCCTTCTCTGCCAATCTGACATTAACCCCCCGACACCGCCCATTGAGAGCACTGTCAGTCTCCTCAGAAGAAGAGGAAGAAGAACTCTGTTATGGAGAAGAACCACCTCCAGAAGGATTTGTTAGAAGAGCTATCCAAGGTCTCCAGAACCAGATCACTGGTTACGAACTAGTTCCTGTAGCTGAGTCATCACTCGGAACAGTAGTAGAACCCATACCCATCGATCCCCCAGAACCTAAACCAGAACCACCTGCACCTCCTCATCATCTCAATAGTTATCTTTTTCCAACAGACTTGGAAGAGGAATCTGAATCAGAAGAAGAAGACATGTCAGAAAAACTTGTAGAACTCAGGGCGGGTCTCCCTGAAGACTTCTCTGGAAACCCTGAAGACACCTCCTGATGGATTCTTTCCATGGGAGCATACTTTCTCATGAATGGAAAACTCTATTCCGAATCTGCACAGATCCTTACCACCCTGAACAAAATGAGTAAAGGGCAAGGAAAAGACTTCTCTGAAGGATGGTACCTTAAGATTGTGGAGATGGATAGCAAAGAGGAAGTAAACAAAGAACTTATATGGGAGAAGTTTGAAAAAGCCTTCCAAGATGCATTTACCCCTTATGATCCCAGTACGAAAGCATGAGCTGACCTCTCAACTTTAAAACAAAGAAGAACCCAGCAGGATGACGGATTTGAAAGGTTCATCTCTCAATTCCAACTCCTTGCCACTCACTCCCAGATCAAGGATGATAGGGCTCTCATTGAATGGCTTATCAATGGAATGGATAGACACATTGTAGTAAAAGTCTTATCTTGCGAAAAGGAACCCACCACCCTGAAAGAATAGATTGAGAAGTCCAACCTCTTCCATAACCACATCAAGCAAGTTGATGCTCTCTTCCAAGGGAAAAAGTATTTCCCCAGTCACCCCTTCTATTCCAGATCTATCCGAGACCCCAATGCCATGGATGTGGACTGCATTTGACTCTCTCCCACAGACAGGGCTGAATATATGAAAAAGGGAAAATGTTTCATATGTGGCAAACCAGGACATATGGCCAGAGACCATAAAAAAGAAGAATCAACCTCCTCTCCACCGCCCAGACCCCCCAGAAACTTACAAAGAGTCAGGGTTATCCCCACTGAATCAAAACTAGCCAAACCAGAAGACCCAATGAAGGAGTACTTAAATGTCCTCACCCAGCGAAACATTCCGAAAGAAGACATCCTCAAAGTTCTCCAAACGTGCTTCGCAGAAGAAGAAGAGGAGGAGGACCAGACTATAGCAGTTGTCTCTATCGAGGATTTTTAAAAAGGGAAGAAGACTCGATGCCATCTTCCCAATTTCTTGCTCTTGTATTTATGACAAACTCTCGTGCACAATCTATTCACATCCCTGTCCTCATCTCTACTCGAGCAAAAGTCGTCGAAACAAAAGCCCTGATTGATAGTGGAGCAACCGGGTGCTTTATCAATCTAGCCCTTGTTCAAAAACACCGAATCCCCACCAAACCACTTGAAAAACCCATAAACGCACAAAACGCTGACGGAACCAGCAACCAAGCCGGAAAAATATCCTCTTTTGTCCCAATCACTATCACCATGAAAGGATGAACCAAAAGACTCAAAGCATATGTTATTTCTCTTGGAAAAGAAGATCTCATGCTTGGTCTCCCCTGGCTTAGAACAGCCAATCCCTCTATAGACTGAGTAACTGGTCAGATATCTTTATCAAAAACTCCCTCTCTCACCCCAGACCAAAGTCCTCAAAGATATCTATTGAGGTCTTTTAACCTCGACCCAGATCTCTAGACCGAACGAAACTTTACCAGATACCTTCAATCTTTAGCTATAAAAAAGGTCACCATCTCAACTAAAGCTGCCTAGAAATCAGTAAAAGGGAAGATCAAACTCTCAAAGGAATTTTCTGACTTTTCCAACGTCTTTTCTAAAGAAGAACCAAAAGAGCTCCCACCACATAGAATTTTTGACCACACCATTGAATTAAAACCTGATTTCATTCCAAAAGTAGGAAAGACCTATCCTCTGAACCCAAAAGAAGTGGAAGCCTGCAAGGCCTTTATTGATGAACACCTTCATACTGGCAAAATAGTCCCATCCAAATCCCCTCAAGCAGCCCCCTTCTTCTTCATACCGAAAAAGGATGGATCTCTTCGTCCATGCCAAGATTACCAATATGTCAATGAAGCAACAATCAAAAATGCTTACCCCCTTCCCCTGATCTCCGATCTCATTGACAAACTGAAGAAAGCCAAATACTTCACTAAGTTTGACATTCGATGGGGATACAACAACATCTGTATCAAACTGGAAGATTAGTGGAAGGCCACTTTTATCACCTCTTTTGGATTATATGAACCAACTGTCATGTTCTTTGGATAGTGTAACTCCCCCTCCACATTCCAGACATATATGAACAATGCCTTTAAGGACCTCATCGCTGAAGGATGGCTCATCATCTACATGGATGATGTTCTGATTTACTCAGAAAACTATGAAGAGTACCAGGAACATACCAAAAGAGTACTCCAACAGTTTAGAGAAGAGAAGTTATGCCTTAAACTTTCCAAATGCCTGTTTAATGCATCCGAAGTTGAATACCTAGGAATGATCATCAGACCCGGTAAAATTGCTATGGACCCTGTCAAACTAAAAGCAATTGCCAAATGGAAACCCCTCTTCTCGGTCAAGGGAGTTTACTCGTTCCTAGGATTTTGTAACTTCTACCGAAGATTCATTCTCTCCTTCTCTGATATTGCTCAACCCCTACTAGATCTTACCAAGAAAACCTCAATATGGAACTGGTCATCATCTCACCAGAATTCCTTCGAAGTTCTTTGAAACTCCTTCCTCTCTACACCAATACTACAGATGCCAGACACCTCTACCCTATTCTTTGTAATGACTGATGCCTCTCTTCTTGCCTCAGAAGGAGTCCTAATGCAAAAAGACACCACAGGAGCCCTTCACCCCTATGCATACCTCTCTCAGACCTTCAGATCTGCAGAATGAAACTACAACATCTATGATAGAGAACTCCTTGCTGTCATCCAAGCATTACATGCCTGGCAGCAATACCTCTCGGGAATGGAACATCCAGTAACAATACTCATGGATCACAAGAACCTAACCTATTTCCGAGAACCTAGGAAATTGTCTAGATGTCAGGCCAGATGGCTTCTCTTTTTACAGGATTTTGACCTGCAGTTCAAACATCTACCTGGATCCCAAATGGGACCAGCTGATGCTTTAAGTCGAATTTCAGATGTCAACACCAGTAATGATAATATCTCAACCCTCCTACCTGACCAACTTTTCATCAATCTAATTGATGTTGCATTAGTAGACAAAATTGCATCATCAACCCCTGACAACCCCCTTGTAAAGAAGACACTGGATGCCCTTGGTTCTGACTCCTCTCTTTTCCCCAGGGCCTGCAAAGAGGACTGGGTATACCTTGATGGCTGTCTCTACTTCAAGGGACGCCTATATGTGCCAGAACCTGCTTAAAAGGACCTAATTTCACATGCTCACGATTCCCCTTCTGCTGGACATGAGAGACATTTTAGAACCATCAATCGACTCCAACAGGGTTACTGGTGGCCCAGACTGACCACTCAGGTCAAGAACTACATTAAAGGTTGTACTACTTGCCAGGCCAACAAGTCCAACACTCATCTGGTCCTACTACCCCTCCATCCAATCCCATCACAATGCACTTGTCCTTTCCAACAAGTCTCAGTTGACTTGGTCACCGACTTACCTCCTTCCAAGGGTTTTGACTCTCTTATGGTCATGGTCGACCATGGCCTTACAAAGGGGGTAATTCTCCTCCCTTGTCTAAAAACCATTGATACAAAAGGAGTTGCCCAACTCTCCCATGATCATGTGTTCAAACATTTTGGACTACATGACAAATGTATCTCCGACAGAGGACCCCAGTTTACCTTGGTATTTGCCAGAGAACTTGGATGACTCCTTAACTACGAAGTTGCCCTTTCCACGCCTTATCACTCCCAAACTGACGGAGAAATGGAACGGGTAAATCAGGAAGTTGAAACCTTCCTAAGAATATTCTGTGACGGAAACCCAAATAAATGGTCTGAATTACTCCCTATCACTAAATTCTGCCATAACTCCACAGTACACTTTACCACCCAACAAACTCCATTCACTCTCATGATAGGCTACTAACTCTGTCCCTACCCGAAAATTGAAAAAACATTCGTCCCTGCACTACAGTCCCGACTCTCCTCCCTGGAACACTCTAGAGGAGAAGCCCTAGAGGTACATGAAAAAGCAAGAAGACTCATGAGGGAACGAATCACCTCTAAATTTAAACCATGGAAAGTCAGAGATAAGGTATGGGTAGAAGGCTGAAATCTTGTCCTCCATCTCCCATCACGAAAACTATCACCCAAGCAACATGAACCCTTCAAAATCACACAGGTCTTATCTCCTATCACCTACTGACTAAAAATCCCTTCCACTTGGACAATTTGGGATATATTCCATGCTTCCAACCTCTCTACCTACACTGAAACTGCTGAACATGACCCTAACCACTCCTTACCTCCCCCGATCACCATCAAGGGACAGAAACAATATGAAATCCACTCCCTTCTCACACACAAAGGACCTGAAACTAAGTGGAAATTCCTTGTCTGGTGGGAAGGTTGCTCCAGGGCAGATTTGACGTGGGAACCAGAAGCAAACATCACTGAGGATGCCCCTGAAATACTTGCCAAATATAAAGAGAAGTTCCCAGAAGTTTTTACCTCCCTCACCCCCACCAAAAACCCTCACTCTCGTCGCAAAAAGTCTTCCCTAAACCATGCAGTCCCCTGCTGAACCCACCTCCAACCTTTTCATCAACAACTCCCCAGTCATCCCCGTTACCACCACTTGACTCTCCCAGTATGCCAGGTGCATACTTATTGCCTCCTTGCTGGATGACCCAGTCATCTCCTTAGGGATGGAACATACTGATGAGTTCACCAGGAATACCCCTCTGATTCTTGCAACATGAGCTTATTATTCCTATGCCTCTGTTTGCATCCTCCACTCCAGAATCGAACCCTCTCATACAAGAGATTCTCAATTCATAACTATGGGCCATGTCCTAGTACATCATCATACTTCGATCCTTGATCTTCTTGAGCACCTGGGGATACTAGACATCATCAACCTTCTACCATTCTCAACCATCAGGCACGTACTTCGCCCTATTCTACTCTCTCTCTCGATGGATGATCAAAGCTATTATTTTCATGATACCCTCCACCACATCAAACCTCCCCCCAGGGAACCTTCTCCCCCAGTAATCCCCCAGCCTCTTCCTATTCCTCCCAGGTGCTCCTCAACCTCACCTCCATCCACTACTTCGAACTCGCCTACCACTACAATGTCAGCACCCTCCTCCCAAACCCTGAAGCAATCTTCTTGCCAGAAGACCACTATAGTAGGACCTTATGGTCTACCCTCATTGGCAATGGGGAAGAATTGACAGAAGAAAGACAACATACCTGCAGAAGTCGCCACTCCTCCCCCATCCACCCCAGCTCCAACCCCGTCCAGTACATCCACCCCCCTGGATGAACAAAAGGCATATTTCACACAGGTCCCAGAAGAAACAGTCTTCCAACGTGTCATCGGAGTCACTATCCATAGACCAGAGCAACCACCACCATCCATCTCCCACCGATCTTCTCGGTGTTTTGAATGTGGAAGCACCAACCATTGGAAGTGTGATTGCCCCCAATACATTTGCCCTTACTGTTCCACCGCCACTCCAGGTCATTGGCAGCATGAATGCATTCACACCCCTTGCACTTGTTCACACACCCCTATCCACTCTACCTATGGTTGCCCTTCTTGGGATGACGGACTACTCGAGGATGAATTCTTTGTCAATGAAGGTGCTCCTCAACCTCACCTCCATCCACTACTTTGAACTCGCCTACCACTACAATGTCAGCACCCTCCTCTCAAAACCCGAAGCAATCTTCTTGCCAGAAGACCACTATAGTAGGACCTTATGGTCTACCCTCATTGGCAATAGGGAAGAATCGACAGAAGAAAGATGACACACCTGCAGAAGTTGTCACTCCTCCCCCATCCACCCCAGCTCCAACCCCATCTAGCACATCCACCCCCCCGGACAAACAAGAGGCATATTTCACACAGGTCCCAGAAGGAACGGTCCTCCAACATGTCATCAGAGTCACTATCCATAGACTAGAGCAACCACCACCATCTACCTCCCACCAATCTTCTCAGTGTTTTGAATGTAGAAACACCAACCATTGGAAGCATGATTGTCCCTAATACATTTGCCCTTACTGTTCCACTGCCGCTCCAGGTCATTGGCAGCATGAATGTGTTCACACCCCTTGCACTTGCTCATGCATCCCTGTCCACTCTACCTACAGTTGCCCTTCTTGGGATGACAGACTATTCAAGGATGAATTCTTTATTGATGACAAAGCTGAAGGAAACATGACCGGATCCCCTTACAGAGGGTATAGAGAATTGTAAGTCAAGTGAGGTTCACTTGAAGCTAGTACCAGGGTAATGTTATGATCTTTTCTTTTTCTTTCTTTCTAGCCCCTCTTTTCTCCACTACTATAAACAGACCAAACTATTCCCATGGGCGCACACTTACAATAGCGTACATTATTTCAAACTTTGATCAACTCCTTGAACCCCTCACTACCTAATCAATACCTTTCCATAGCCTTACCTTATTCTCCAATCAGTAGTATTTCTTATCTTTCATCTTATACTTTTCTCTCACCGTTGCCATCTTCTTTTCAGACCTTATCTCCTCATATCATCCCTATTCCTTGATGATACTTGTAGTTCCCACTCTCACATAGCCACCTCCATGGACTATAAGTAGGCCGACTTTCTTCATGTAAACCCCAAGCTAGTTCTATGCAATACTAGCTAGATTCTAGTCTCACCCTGATCCTTAAGTGGGAACCCTGCCCCACTAAGTCTCCCTCCTTCATCACCATCTCAGATGACTGGGAATAGTGTCCCAGCATTGTGACTTCTTAGGAGCAACCAGTCAAACGTACTCAGTTGGTTGACCTACTGTTGAGTGGTCACTATAGCTAGAGTCTATGCTCCAATGTAACAATGATGTCATATTTCATCAGAATTGCATGATCTGAGTCATTGATGATATCGTAGTCACATGATAATCACATGACCAGTCTAGAATCAACATGACTATGGTCTAGCAGTTAAAGTGTTCTGGGGTTGACTATGGTTGAGTGTTCAACTCTCATAAGACACACTTTTATTCTTGAATTCTGATTGGCTGAATTATGACTTGAATAGCAATAACTTCCACACTTCCCCTTGATGTTCATGTTGTAAAAGAAACAAGTTTGATAATAGAGTTGTAATGTCTAACTGCTTAGCAAGATTCTTAATAAAGGTATCTGCTTAATCAATTGAGCTATGTTACAATTTGATCCATCCATTGAATGGATAAGCAGTTTGTGACATAATTTCATGATTGTCATAATGCATATCATCAGATAGCAAGAGACATCTCCTAAGAGATTTGTGAACATAGAATTGATGACATCCTTGTTCTATCATGAATACCTATTCTTCATTAACTGAAGAATATACAAACTCTTATTGTATTTGACTTATATATATCAAAGTATATCAAATATCGGTGATCTTTGATCAAATGATAATGATGTGTGACTTTATAAAAGTCAACTTGTCCTCCTGGAAGAGATTATTACACTTATAGGTAATGGGCTTTCTAGAACCCTGAGAGGAAAGAACCATAAGATGTTCATAAACAATCTTAAGTGATTATAAGTCCTAGAATGGACTTCCCCTTAATCTCTATGATCCAGTGATCATGAATCAATATATGAGAGTGTTTTCATCATATGAGACTCTGAAAAGAAATAAAAGAAGATTGTCAAAATAAACTATAAGTGAAATGATGATGTCTCTTTAAATATATGAACATAGACTCCTTTATGTCTAATGTTCAATCCTTGAGCCATAAAAGAAATAGGAGATGCAAGAAAAATACACAAGTGACAAATATTGTACACTTGGTAATGACCTTGTAAAGGTCCTTCTTCAACATTTGATAAACTTTTAAACTCCTGATCTGTTTATAACAAAGAAAATTTTGGTTGCTTTGTTTGATTCCTATCAAAACATTTGAAGAGGAAAGCAATTCTTGATGTCTAATGCTAGAATCTCCCAATCCTATAAGGCACTTAGAACTAGTAATAATCTCACAGTCTTGCAATGAGTGGCTGGAGAGTTATGATGTTACTATAGCCAAGACTGAAAGCTTGTGTAAGATCCATTTGACAACAATTGAAAGTCTCCCATAAGACTTTATGACTGGTATCCATTCAGATTATTCAATGATCTTATGATCTTATGGATGGCAACTTGTTCAAACACTTTTCTGTTTGAGAAGATATATCTTCATTAACTCTATTTGAGATTTTATTCATCTTCAGAGAGTTTAGAATACTTCCCCTGAAACTGGTTTGATGTTCCAACAACACTATATGTGTGGTTCATCTCTCAATAGATATGGTATGACATTGACTGATAATGTGACTATTGTCATATGTCAAAGTAAATCAAGAAGTAAATAATGGTTATCAACCATATTCAAAATCACTGATAAGCCATAATATCATCAAGATCCAGTGAATTTCAAAGTTGAGAATACAGAGATCATCTTAGGACAAAACATTGATGATGATATCATCATTAGGCTCTGATAACAGGTGGTATATCACCTTATTCTCTTTGCTTCTGGGTGCTCTATGTCTAGATTGATATAGCAATGGAATGGTGAGTCTAGTAGATAGTCAGTCTAACCAGATATTTTGAGGATGATCTGGAATAGTCTGTGTTGTGCTTTTTCTAAGTGTGAATAGTGGGAGTGTTGATATCTGGTGAAGGAAAGATAGTAAGGTGGTGAGATCCTGATCAGGAAATCTCATGGGATAGTTGATGTCTTCCTTCATAATTGAATAATTGTATGGTTGTGTCAAAGGTATAGATAGTTTGTCGTCTTCATCATCTTTAATGGTTTCTGTTAGGAAAGGAAATACTCAATTTAAAGATTGTATAGAAGGATATTAACATGCAAATGAATGCATGTTCTTGTCCATAGATAGATAAAAGATATCCTGGAATACTTGATCATTATAGATCATATTCCTTGAAGATCATGCCATAAGTATATGACAAAAGTATATAAGTCCTCAATCTTCATAAAGGAATAAATACTCAAGCTTTATCCAAACACTCTAGAATAATACAAGTAGAGATATTTCAAAGTGTATTCCTTTAGAGGTTGGTTATTGATGACAATGCAAGCTGTCTTTTTATGAATGTAGAACAGTATTCCAAGTATTTCCCTTTTGGTATAAATGTTTGACCATGATGAGAAAGGATAATGACATAGCAATAAAGTCAATGTCACATATGAGAATATAAGGAATGAAGGATAGATCTAAGCCCTCATGTGAGGAATGAAGACAATCTAAGTCCAGAATTCCCCCCTCAGTCCAAACATAGGGATAATTGAGTGAAAGGATACTGACTTGTCTGTAAAGACAAATACTGATTCGTTTCTACTTCAATGCAATTGAGATCAGTCAATGCAAAGCAAGAAATAATCATCAATATATATGAAAGTCCACTCCATTCAAATCTAGATGAATGGGTATTTTACATAAGATTCTAATGAATTAGAGCAATAATGCCAATGATTGGCTCAAGGTATGAATTGTTAACAACCACAACGTCTCCAGTTCAATAACAGAGTGAAGGATAAATAAGTGGAGCCTTTCAATAAAGCTTGTGGAGTATACCTTCAAATCTCAATGACCACATTTATTTGAGAAACTATAAGTCAAAAAGACTATAGCATATGTGCTATGAGGAGTATTTGATCCTTGAAGAGATTGGTACTCTGTATGTAAAGCCAAAGGCTCTTGCTACCAGAAATCCCTTCTAGGTTCCATATCTTGATATCCATTCTTATGTACTTCCAATTTCAATGGAGTAAAGAGAAGGTGTATAGCTTTCTGTTATTCTACCAATCATCAAGTGATTTCAAATAGTAGAGTTCATACCAATAAAATGTTTTATCCCTGAATGCACAATAAAAGAAGGTATGGAGAAACTGGGTCTGAACATCTCAAGTCTACCATCCTCTTGAGTTTTATAACTCAATATTTCATAGCAATATTCCCAGAGAAGTGTAAAAGGTGTATTTATTTCACATATGCCAAAGACACCAGCAGAGTAGTCTTAATGATCAGATAGATCATTTTATTAAAGGCAGAGTGATACAACCTTCGTTCTGGAGATAAATGATCCTAAAATACAAAATCTCCTTGTTCTCTTTTTATGTCTCTATATGCCATAGGCATGATGACAATATCTTCAGAGAAAGGATTCAACCCTTTTGCTTACTTTGGGTTTCCTTCTTCATAGTTTTACAGGACTTAGTTCATTGTCTGGGAATTGAAGGATTTGGTCCATTCCTCAAAGGAGGAGGTCCATCTAAAATTTCTGAAGGAGTACATCTGTAATTAGATGTATTTGTACAGCTATATTTCCATCTTGCACTATTGGTGTGCTGCCATGAGGATCCACCCATCCAAGACCAGCATGTCTCAATGAGATTGACCTTTAGAGAAAGATCAAAATCTGCATTGATGGATGAGAGTACATGAGATGGAATTCTTTTATCCAAATCCACACCCATGACTTTAGGAGTTCCATACTCCTTTCCTTTCATAGTTTCTTTTCCTTTAATAGGTGCAGTTGCTCCCAGGAAAGGAAACTCAACTTCTGATAGAACTTCTTCTTCTGTCTTCTCATCTTCTTTGGCTTTAACAGTCTTGCCTTTGAGATTGGTAGGGGAATTACCAACTTGACTTTGTTCTCCATGTTTCAAAGAACAATTACTAGGTGAAGAAGTATCTGCTGGTGAAGCAAGTAATGACTTTCCCTTGTAATTTGGGTTTTGTTCAGGATGTAGCTCTCAACAATATTTGGTCTTATGACCCTTGTGGCAAAAAAAGCACACATATTGTTTTGGGGCTAGTGAAACAATGGAAGGTATATTGGCATGAAGAAAAGAAGTATCTTGATACTTATTTGCTTGTTGAGATATAGATTCAAGGCAAATTCTATTCACAAGCTGATCGGGTTTCATACTTGAACTGTTGGTATTCTTGACCACAGTTTGAACAAAAGCATGATAAGAAAGAGGAAGTTTCTCCAAGATTATCATAAATTGATCATCTTGATCAATTTCTTTTCCTACTCTAGCCATGGTATTGAACTTCAACATTAAAATTGAAAGCCCATCCATAATATCCTTGGAAGGGTTGATCTTAAACATAGAAAGAGCATGAAAAGCTGCCCATCTAGTAGCAATACTAGTAGATTGATATTGGGTCTTAAGCTTGTTCCATAAGCACATGGTTTTGGAATCCCAACCAGTAGTAGGGTTAATGGCTGTAAGACAAGGAGAAGGATAAAAAGTAAACTTTAACCCTTGGAGATTTTTAGGAAGATATTGAAGGATGATGGATTGTGTATAGTCATCCTTGTCCATCCACTTCTGTTGGGATACAGCCGTTAGAACAGAGTTATCAGACACAAGCTGTTTGGCATAGGTCTCTTTGCCAGTTACAATGTTAACACAATTCTTAAGAGTGAGAACTTTGTCAACAGCAATGGACCATTTGATGTAATTGATGGCACCAATCAAAATGGGATTGTGGACATTTGGTAGAAGACATTTCTTCAAAGATATAGAGAATAAATGCCTAAATGATATAAGAATGTACATCAGTTATTGGGTTTAAACAATTTATAAGAGAGAAGAGAGAAAGAACAAAGCATTAATTTTCACTGGTTCTTCTTTTTGACATGATGTGAAAGCATGCTGACCTACATGAAAACATTTCATGCATAGTCAAGTACTATAGTTACCATGCCTCTCTCCACATCAACAAACACCCCATGCTATAAGATATACATCCACTAAGTTTTATGTAAGCAACCCCAATAGTTCATGAGATATGAATATTTCTT
>JBBPLB010000148.1:0-18751 GCA_038089595.1 Bothia castanella
CAATTCACTAAGTATACTCTGTTATTTGTTATTCCACCATTGAACTACTGAAGGTTAGTTGTCTACCCATCAGTCAATAGTGAGATTGGGCCTGGAGGAAGGATTGAGGAATACCCCTAGCATTCTAATCATCTTTTCCTGAACAATGACACCGGACTGACCACTCAGGTCAAGAACTATATTAAAGGTTGCGCTACTTGCCAAGCCAACAAGCCCAATACTCATCCAATCCTACCACCCCTCCACTCAATTCCATCACAAAGTACTCGTCCTTTCCAACAAGTCTCGGTTGACTTGGTCACTGACTTACCTCCTTCCAAGGGTTTTGACTCTCTTATGGTTGTGGTCGATCATGGCCTTACAAAGGGGGTAATTCTCATCCCTTGTTTAAAAACCATTGACACAAAAGGAGTTGCCCAACTTTTCCATGACCATGTGTTCAAACGTTTTGGACTGCATGACAAATGTATCCCCGACAGAGGACCCCAGTTTGCCTCAGTATTTGCCAGAGAACTTGGATGACTCCTTAACTATGAAGTTGCCCTTTCCATGCCTTATCACCCCTAAACTGATGGAGAAATGGAACAGGTAAATCAAGAAGTAGAAACCTTCCTAAGAATATTCTATGATGGAAACCCGAATGAATGGTCCAAATTACTCCCTATTGCCGAATTCTGCCATAACTCTGTAGTACATTCTACCACCCAACAAACTCCGTTCGCTCTTATGATGGGCTACCAACCCCGTCCCTACCCAAAAATTGGAAAAACATTTGTCCCTGCACTACAGTTCTGACTCTCCTCCCTGGAACACTCCAGAGGAGAGGCCCTAGAGGCACATGAAAAAGCAAGAAGACTCATGAGGGAATGAATTACCTCTAGATTCAAACCATGGAAAGTCAGAGATAAGGTATGGGTAGAAGGCTGAAATCTTGCACTTCATCTCCCATCGCGTAAACTGTCACCCAAATGACACAGACCCTTTGAAGTCACACAGGTCTTATCTTCTATTACCTACCAACTAAAAATCCCTTCCACTTGGACAATTTGGGATATATTCCATGCTTCCAACCTCTCTACCTACACCGAAACTGCTGAACATGGCCTCAATCACTCTCTACCTCCCCCAATCACTGTCAAGAGACAGGAACAATACAAAATCCACTCTCTTCTCACACACAAAGGTCCCAAAACTAAGTGGAAATTCCTTGTCTGGTGGGAAGGTTACTCCAGGGCAGATTCAATATGGGAACCAGAAGCAAACATAGCCGAGGATGCCCCTGAAATACTTGCTGAATATAAGGAGAAATTCCTGGAAGTTTTCACCTCCCTCACCCCTACTAAAAATCCTCACCCTCATCGCAAAAAGTCCTCTCTGAACCATGCAGTCTCCTACTGAGCCCACCTCCAACTTGTTCATCAACAACTCTCCAGTCATTCCTATTACTACCACTCGACTCCTTCAGTATACCAGGCGTATACTTATTGCCTTCTTGCTGGATGACCTGGTCATCTCTTTAGGGATGGAACATACCGATGAGTTCACCAGAAACACCCCCCTTATCCTTGCAACCCAAGCTTACTATTCATATGCCTCCATTCACATTCTTCACTCCAGGATTGAGCCCTTCTATACTAGGGACTCCCAATTCATAACCATGGGCCACACCTTAGTACATCACTATACCTCTGTCCTTGATCTCCTCGAACATCTCGGGATGTTAGATATCATCAATCTTCTACCATTCTCAACCATTGGACACGTACTCCATCCCATCCTACTTTCTCTTTCAATGGATGATCGAAGCTATTATTTTCACGATACTCCCCACCATGTCGAACCACCCCCCAGGGAACCTTCTCCCCCAGTAGTTCCCCAGCCTCTTCCTATTCCCCCCAGACGCTCCTCAACCTCACCTCCATCCACTACTTCAAACTCACCTACCACTACAATGTTGGCACCCTCCTCCCAAACCCCAAAGCAATCTTCTCACTGGAAGACCACTATAGTAGGACCTTATGGTCTACCCTCATCGGCAATGGGGAAGAATTGACAGAAGGCAGACAACATACCCATAGAAACCACCACTCCACCTCCACCCACTCTAGCTCTGATCCCATCCAGCACATCTACCCTCCCAGATGAACAAGAGGCATATTTCATGCAGGTCCCAGAAGGAACTGTCTTCCAATGCATTATCGGAGTCACCATCCATAGGCCAGAACAACCACCACCCTCATCCACATCCCACCGACCCTCCTATTGCTTTGAATGTGGAAGTACTGACCATCGGAAACATGATTGTCCTCAATACATTTGCCCTTACTGTTCCACCGCCACTCCAGGACATTTCCAGCATGAATGCATTCACACCCCCTGCACTTGTTCATGCACCCCTGTCCACTCTACCTATGGTTGCCTTTCCTGGGATGACAGACTACTCGAGGATGAATTCTTTGTCGATGATGAAGCTGAAGAGAACATGACCGGATTCCCTTACGGAGGGTATAGAGAGTTGTAAGTCAAGTGAGGTTCACTTGAAGCTAACACCAGGGTAATGTTATGATCTTTTTCTTTTCCTTCATCTAGCCCCTCTTTTCTTCACTATGACAAATGGACTGAGTTATTCCCATGGGTGCACACTTACAATAGCGTGCACTACTTCAAACTTTAATCAACTCCTCGGACCCCTCGCTACCTATTCAATACCTTTCCATAGCCTTACCATATTTTTCCATCGGTAGCATTCCTTATCTTTCACCTTATACTTTTCTCTCACCATTCCTATCTTCTATTCAGACCTTATCTCCTCATATCATCCCTCTTTCTTGATGATACTTGTAGTTCCCATTCCCACATAGCCACCTCCATGGACTATAAGTAGGCCAACTCTCTTCATGTAAACTCCAAGCTAGTTCTACGCAATACCAGCTAGATTCTAGTCTCACCTCAATCCTTAAGTGGGAACCCTGCCCCACTAAGTCTCTCTCCTTTGTCACCATCTCAGACAACTGGGAATAGTGCCCCAGCATTGTGACTTCTTAGAAGCAGTCAACCCAATGTACTCAGTCGGTCGACCTACTGTTGAGTGGTCGCTATAGCTAGAGTCTACGCTTTAGCGTAACACATATCATACAAGCCTGAGGATCATCTAGATATTCAGTTCCATCTGATAGCATGGATCAGGGTTGCTGTAAATATTCTCTTGAAATCAAATCAGACTTTCTATTGTGAAGTCCATTCATGATGGTGGAGGGACAAGCAAGTGATACATGCATGTTTGTCAAACACCAACCTCAGATTTTCAAGCAACTTTTTATTGGCCTACCACCATTTGTCTATAGTTGATTGTCACCTCTCCAGATGAGTGACAACAATAACCACTGGGATACCCATCCAACAAGTTGCATGGTAGAATATCCTGTAAGCTCTTGACATGGCCTGGAAAAACCTACTACCCTGAAACAGAACACAAGGAGGTCCAACTCCCTACAATGATATCTCTCTTAAAGAAACCATTTACAAGAAACTTTGATTGATTGGGCTGGCCAGAATAACTGGAAGTCCAAGCTATAATTGAGACCAGGGGTGTCCCATAGCTAGAAATTTCTTATGGAAATGGAAACCTCATAGGATGCAAAATGTCTTGTACATTAGTAAACCAACCCTCAGCTGTCTAGACCTAGACAGTGCTGGACAGGGATTTGAGTTGGACAGAGATCCCAGCAAGGTATCTCACTGGCTGGCTCTGTATAGTTGATTCCAGACCAGCTCCAGACTGTGCTAGTCTGATCCATTCTTCTACCACACTTGAATACAGCAGAATATATATATATTAAGATACTATATAAGTAGTAACAAACTGTTTGTGTATTTCCATCATCCTGCCATGCCATCTTGTTGTTTGTCATTACATCATATATCATGTCCTTACTATCTCATTATCATGTGTCAGGTGGTTTGATGCATTGTTCTTGTTATATAATTTGGATTCAATGTGCCACTGCAGCTGTTTGACACTGTGCATTGTCATTGTCATTGTAGTACTGTTTGATGTGCTGCACTATCATTGCTATTGAAAATCAAGAGATAAATGAAAAAAAGAGAGGGACAATGCACTGAACACAGCAAATAACACAATTGTTATCATTACTGTTGTTACTACACCCATACAATCTAATGATGTACTGCATGTCATCATTGTCATGGTCATTTAATACATCACATGTCATGCATCATCAACATCTTTGTTGCCCTCAGGCATCAATGCCATTGTTGCCACTGCTACTGTCATTTGACACATCATACATCATTGTTGCCATTTTTGCCACTGCCACTGTCACTCAGTGCATTGTTGATGCTGCCACTGCTGTTGTTTGACATGATAGGCATTATCATCAATGTTATTGTTCCTGCTGTTGTCCTTCAATGTATCAGGCATTGTCATCATTGTTGTCACTGTCACTATTGTTTGATATATGCATCATTGTTGTTGCTCTTGCCACTGCCACCACCATCTGACCTGTTGTGTGGCTTGTCATTGCTATTACCATTGTTCAATATGTCAGGCATCATTGTCATTGCTGTCACTATCATAACAAAAGGAAAAAAATAAAAATAAAATAGCAAATAGATGACTCACCAAACACAGTACAGACCATGACTGGACAATATGTTAGGGACAGATGGGGCGAGAGATGGTGAGTGAGGTGAAATGGAGGGGTTAGGTGGCATGATGTGCTACCATTGATGTTGGTCATGTTGTTGTTTTTGTGCTGTCATTTGTTCATGTATCATCACATGCACAGTTTGATATGTGGTGTTATTGTCTGGTGGTGGGTTGTTGATGAGGTAAGACAGATGGGTGGCACAAGGTGGGCTGGATGACATGGTGTGATGGCATGATGACATGTCATTGATGACATGAGATGGAGGGTGACTGTAGTAAAAATAAAAATAGAAAGAGACTATCCACCTGTGAGTTGTTGATGCAGCAAGATGACCATTATTGTCATCATCTCTGCCCACTGTCTTGTCATTGCTGCCACTACTGTCATTTGACATATTGTGGTCATTGTTTTTGTTGCTGTCTTTGGACATGTCAGATGTTATTGACATCTTTGTTGCCACTGGTGCTGCCATTGTTTGACATGTTAGACATTGACGTTGCTGTCATTCAACATGTTGTGTATTGTTGCTATTTGTTATTGGTGCATTGTGTGTTGTCATATTGTGTCATGTGCTGGCATTGTCACTCAGCCATTCAGAGCATTGTGGGTCACAAACAAAAAGCGAGGGATGGGTGTGGTGACCCTTGTGGTGATGTTACTGCTGCATCATTGTCATCAACACCATGGTGGTGGTGACAATGCTGTTGTCACATTGTTGTTGATGCCATCACAGTGGTGGTGGATTGGAGCTGCTATTGTCATTGCTATGGTAGTGGTAGTGGTAGATCATATCATAAAACTAGAGTAAAAATATGAAAAAAAAAGAAGAGATAGATTATGCACCAGCAAGTCATCACCTTCATTATCCCTAGCCACTATCACCATCACCATTGTCATCTTTGTCATCCCTGTCCCTCATCCACATCCCTATGACCTTCATGTCTTCATCACTCTCATCTCTATGTTCACATCACTGTCATTGCTGTCATTGCCTTCATGCACCATGTCGTTCTTACATGTGACACCTAGAGCCATCATCATTGTTGTCTTTATCATCCCCATCTCCTGGTGTTCCCATTGTCATTGATGCAGTGATGGTGGCAGTGGCAGCAGTTGTGGTGATGTTATTACTGCTAAGAAGAAAAATAAAATCAGAAATGAAACAAAAGGGAAGAATAAGACAGTGGACTATACTGGCTGTATGACAAGGTAAGAGGACTTAGTGACAAGTTGCAGGTGGGATGAGATGATGGGGCAAGGTGCACAGTATATATGACATGGTGTGGACAAGGCGAAATAACATGGACTAGTGTGATGGATGGTGATGTATCCAAGAATAGGATGAGGGAGAGAAATGGTGAGGTGCAGAGATTGATTGATGATAGGGTGATGGATGGGGCAAGAAGAGCAAGGTGGGACAACATGATAGTATCAATCTACAGAAGGGAAGATGAAAAGATGAAGGAAGACAGTAGCAAGGAAAAAAAGTCATGTGACTCCGTCACTTGAAAAATTTCCTAAGTCCCCACCATTAGACCCAGAAAGCTACACTTTATTAGACTTTATTGCTAGTAATTAAGTTTTTTTTTTTTTCTTTCAGGCATATTAACTACATGTTTTTTTATACTTTGTATGTATTTCTTTTTTCTAATGCATAGTATAATGTGGCTGTGTTGCTGTGTCACCCTGGACCATTCTGTGCTAGGGTTGTGTCAAACTGGAGAGCCTAGGAATTCTGTATCCTCAGCTAACCTAAAGGGTTGGTTTGCTGATGTACATGGTAACATGTTGGGAGATACCACATCATAATTGAGACCAGCAATCAGATTGATAATGGAACTCTTTCCCAAACCAGTTTCTCCAATAAAGACAATATTGCATGCTGTTGACTGAGATGGTATGATGATTAAACACATTGACCAACAACAAAATGAACTTGCCTGAGTCAGAGGTTCTGGTTATTGCAATGGCCAAGTGCCTGACATTGCTCTGGAATGGTGAAATGAAGCATAGCACCACAGCTGCTATATTAGACTAATACTGTGTTTATCTGATCACTTTTGTCCAAACTATCTATGTTGTCTTGATTGGAACCTCCAAGGACTTTCTGTATTGCCATTATAATAGTAGTCAAGCAACAGGACTGCTCAAAGGTTGTGATGGAGGTGATAGTAGAGGCAATTGGAGATGAGCCCCTGAATACTAGTCATGAGAGGAAAATACCATAAATTATAAATTAGCTTACTTTGTGTTTGTCCACATTTGGCTGAGATCTTGAGTATCATTGTAAACATCCACAGTGTTGAGTACTTGTGAGATGGTGTCCATCCTTTCATGATCCTATATATATTGCATGGTCAAAAGTACTCATAATAGTAAGTTTAAATAACTTACCATTCTGATGTCTGCATTTGTAATGCCTGAGGAGAGGTCAACCTAGAAGACAAAGTGTAGAGAATATACACTTACTATCCTGTGGTAACACACTCTAACCATCCAATGCTTCTGTGTATACATTCAGTGGTTGGATATCAACCTCTAATATGCCTAGTTTTCGCTGTTTGGGGTGATTTGGTAAAGGCAAGACAGTTGCAGATTAGGGAGGAGCAATGCTAGAATGGGACAGAATACAAAAGACATCAAGAAGAGGTATAGGAGGCAGTGACAAGCACAAAAATTTTTGAAGTGAGGATACCACACCACTTGTACAAGGCCAGTCACAGATTGATGACCAACAATGCTGAATGAGCTTCCAATGCTAGTCTTCAACTAGATGAGATGAGGGCCTTTTAGACTTCTTGTCTTGTGATAATTGTTATGATCTTTTTCTTTCCTTCATCTATCCCCTCTTTTCTTTATTACTATAAACAGACTGAACTATTCCCATGGGCACACACTTACAATAGCATGTACTATTTCAAACTTTGATCAACTCCTCAGACCCCTCACTACCTAATCAATACCTTTCCATAGCCTTATCATATTTTCCCAGTGGTAGTATTCCTTATCTTTCATCTTGTACTTTTCTCTCACTGTTTCCATCTTCTTTATGGACCTTATCTCCTCACATCATCCCTATTCCTTGATGATACTTGTAGTTCCCACTCCCACATAGCCACCTTCACGGACTATAAGTAGGCTGACTTTCTTCCTGTAAACTCCAAGCTAGTTCTACACAATACCAGCTAGATTCTAGTCCCTCCCTGATCCTTAAGTGGGAACCCTGCCCCACTAAGTCTTCCTCCTTTGTCACTATCTCTGATGACTGGGAATAGTGCCCCAGCATTGTGACTTCATAGGAGTAGCCCACCCAAAGAACTCAGTCAGTCGACCTACTGTTGAGTGGTTGCTATAGGCTAGGGTCTATGCTTTAGCATAACAATAATTGAAAAATGACTGTGACATCATTTCAAATCTCTAACCACAGGTACATCCCAGACAAGACCTGAAAAGAAATAAAAACAAATATGCGAGAGATGGTGCTGCACTTGTCAGAAGCCCTAGATTCTCAAAGGAATAAATGTTGCTTTTGGTTGTGGGCTATATCATCTCTATGTCAGCTGAGCAATGCTCTGGCACTGTCTATTGTAGAGTGCCAGGTGTTGTTGTTATGATTTGGAGGTATTTTGAAGCTTCTGGAATGTCTCTGACCATAGATGCATATCCAAAATTGGTTAAGCATGCATTGTAACTACAGTCCAGGAGGACATTATTCTGTCATAGCTTTAGCTAGAAACAGAGTATGATATAGTTTTCATTCACTCACACATGAAAGATCTCTGTGAATAATTAGAAATGAGTGTACTGTACATGCTGACGAGTGGAAGTTCTGTATGGATCAATATTGATGGCATACAGTAGTTGAGCCCATTTGTGATGTCCAATAGCTTTGTAACTTTAGAGAGTGATAAAACAATATAGTTATCACATACCAGTTGCAGTTGGTGGGTGATAGTCAGATAGTCATCATGTTCCCTCAAGAAACTTAAGAGCACCCCATTAGTCATCCACAGCGAAACAAGAGATGTGTTTCCTTGTCTTCCAAATCCATAGGTAATTCTCAAAAAAGGAACAACATTTAGATGGTCCAATCTTCTCCAGATTCCTAGTTCTCATCATATCATCTAGAGAAAAAAAATCAAGACTTGCCAAGTGACTAATCAACAGCATATATACCTTCTGGATGATGGTATTCTTTTCATGTTTTTCATGTTCAGTTTCTCCCAGCATAAAAGAGAAGTGAACTGATTTTATAGCAATCTGGACTGTGGTGAGATTGATAGCATGGATTATAGATGATTGCCTTTGTACCTCCACCCATCTGCCATTGTTATTGTAGTGGCATTTATAAACATTGCTAAACCTCCCTTCTTTGCAGCACAGGTTGTCTGACTTGACAATCTTGTCAGAAAGATCTGGAAGGGCCACAAGTGCTTCACTGAGAGTTCAACCTGTATGTCTAAATGAGCATTTCCAATGTGAGTTTAAGCAACAAGCCAAAGAAATATTACTGGCATCTCAACATTGTACTGCTATATTGCAAATGTATAGTTGAGGCTATGAAAAGGGAAGATGAGAGAGGGTGTCAGAATGACAACAGGTGGGATGGATAGAGTCCATAGTAGGCTCCTTCAACATGAAAATGGTTCTCCAGCAATGTGTTATACTTATGTCAGATATGCTAGTTCCTAAATGGAAATCTGCAATACTAAGGCTATGACTTGAAAGTGACACCATTTCTGGGGAGAAATCTTGTTCCTTCAGTGAAAAAGCAGGTGACCATGAACACTTCACCTATACCTGCTGTTACGATCTTTTCTTTTTCTTTGTCTAGCCTTCCTTTCCTTCACTATTACAAACAGACTGAACTATTCCCGTGGGCGCACACTTACAATAGTGTGCGCTATTTCAAACTTTAACTAACTCCTCAGACCCTCCGCTACCTATTCACCATCTTTCCATAGCCTTATCATATTTTCCCATCGGTAGCTTTCTTTATCTTTCACCTTATACTTTTCTCTCACTGTTGCCATCTTCTATTCGGACCTTATCTCCTCGTATCATCCCTCTTCTTTGATGATACTTGTAGTTCCCATTCCCACATAGCCACATCTATGGACTATAAGTAGGACCGACTCTTGCCATGTAAACTCCAAGCTAGTTCTACGCAATACCAGCTAGATTCTAGTCTCATCTTGATCCTTAAGTGGGAACCCTGCCCCACTAAGTCTCTCTCTCTCCTTCGTCACCATCTCAGACGACTGGGAATAGTGCCCCAGCGTCGTGACTTCTTAGGAGCAGTCAAAACCAGTATACTCAGTCAGTCGACCTACTGTTGAGTGGTCGCTATAGCTAGAGTCTACGCTTTAGCATAACACCTGCAATGTCAATCAGGTATTTTGGCTCAAGCTAAAATAGAGATAGATCTATGAACAAGCAATAACTACAACAAAGAGTTGAAGAGGCCACTGACATGCTACTATGACCTGGTAAATCTGGGTTTGAATTTGGTAGAGTGAGTGGGTTTCCAGAATCAACTGACTGAAAAGCACCTTTTAGACCTTTCTATGCTGTACAGTACCTTAAAGCTACTGATGATCAAGATCATGTAACCATGTTAGTGGCCTCCAATAACAAGATGGGGATCAATGCACCTAATACTGTGATATGATTCAGCTGAGACAAACACATCCAAAAGATGCTATAGATTCTTTGTTTAGGCCACATGTCACTTCTTGACTGTATTAATCTTGACATTCTCATCCCACCAAAGCCAGATTTCATGGTTTACTGAAAGCTCTTCCTTTCTAATCTGTCTGAGAAACTCACCTGAATACTGGGTCTTATGTTTGAGAATGACCATGGCCATTGTGGAGAATCAATGTTCTCTACACTTGTACCTATCCATTATATGGCCTTCCAACCATTCTTTACCATCATTCCATTATCCAACCTCACCCTATTCTTGATCAATTCTGAACTGCTTCAGTTCTTTGGTGAACCACTTTTCTGTTTACAGGTCTGACTATCCAACCATCCAGTCCACATCCAAGGTAAGTTCAGTCCATGTTGGAGCTTTCTCAAACTATTGTCAGAAGCTTCAGAAATGTTCATATGTAATCATTTCATTCCTCATAGTATGTTTCATATTACTAGGGCCTTCTTGGCCATGATCTCCAATGTCCTAGAGATATTTTATACTCACTATACCAATACTTACTACTCTTTTTCTATCACTAAGTCTCAGGTTTGCCTGGACTATAAAATTATGTACATACTGTTACACTAAAGTGTAGACTCTAGCTATAGCAACCACTCAACAGTAGGTCGACCGACTGAGTATTTAGGATAGGCTGCTCCTAAGAAGTCACAACGCTGGGGCACTATTCTCAGTCATCTGAGATGGTGATGAAGGAGAGAGACTTAGTGGGGCAGGGTTCCCACTTAAGGATTGAGGTGAGACTAGAATCTAGCTGGTATTGTGTAGAACTAGCTTGGAGTTTATATGAAGAGAGTCAGCCTACTTATAGTCCATGGAGGTGGCTATGTGGGAATGGGAACTATGAGTATCATCAAGGAAGAGGGATGATACGAGGAGATAAGGTCCAAATAGAAGATAGCAACAGTGAGAGAAAAGTATAAGGTGAAAGATAAGGAATGCTATCGATGGGAAAATATGGTAAGGCTATAGAAAGGTATTGAATAGGTAGTGAGGGGTCCGAGGAGTTGATTAAAGTTTGAAGTAGCGCACACTATTGTAAGTGTGTGCCTATGGGAATAACTCAGTCTGTTTGTAATAGTGAAGAAAAGAGAGGCTAGATGAAGGAAAAGAAAAAGATCGTAACACATACTCCTTTTTGGGGAATTATCTTTTGCACTAAGCATCTGGTCATCATCTAAGAAAATCACCTTTGTCTATATTGTCATACTTGTTGTCTCTCATCTCAAGTGCACTATCTGCTCATTGCTTATCTCTTGTATTAATAACCACCTCTTTTCTACTTGTTGGACCATCATCTCCTGGGTCAGTTCACTCTTCTGACTACCATCTTGCATCAGACCTCCCTTTAGGGTCACACATTTCACACCCTTAACATCACTCTCTTCCTTAGACTGCAGTGGATTTGTTCCTCTAAGGCCCATAGGATTTCATCACCACATGTATTTGCTGTATTGGATAGAGCCTCATACAATTGATCTCTTGTGTATGAAGATTGATCAATGGCTCATCAGCTTTGCCTCTTTTACATGGGCTAACCACTAGACTAATGTGGTTGGTGATTCAGGAGGTTTAAACAGGAAGAGTTCTTCAATGCAAACTTCATTCTTAGAATAGCTCTATCTACACATTATAATCATATGGTGATTAGTCCCTGGGCTTGTTGTAGCTGAGAATTCAACACACTTATCTGTGTCATTGGAACCACTTTGAAGCTGTGCGAGTGTACACACCTTCAATGATTATCTCTGTGATGTCATACTACATGCACCTGTATACTTTGATCTCTTTTCTGGTTGATGATTAGCACTGTGCTATCTACATCATATTGTGAGGTCAAGATATGAGGCCTTGAGGTTTGAAATCATACAAGCCACTGTTAGTGCTTGCAGCTAACTATGTGGTAACTGGGGTCTGTAACAAACTATGTATCTAATACACTTGAACATTCAGAGGCCTACATAGATGAACAGAAGCCACTCCATAAACAACGCTCTGTTATCTCAAAGACATCCAATAGCATCCTGCAGTGCTTATGTAGCTTCCTGATAATCCAGTATCATGCATCCTTGAAAAAGTTGCTCATAAATGTCCTTGATCACATTTGGTGTGAGCTTATTGTCAACTAGCCACATCAAACCAATGATGCTGCAATACCCTACAAACAACATGCTCACTACAATACTGATGGCTTCACTGGGGAGCTTCTTATTACTCATAGTCATTTGACATGCAAGAAGAAAGACAAGCCCACCATGGAGTCATGACAAGGCAATGATATCAGATAGCCTCAAGCAGCATCTATTGGCGAGACAGAGTCCACTATCAGTTAGACTCATAGCATCTTGGATTCCATGGCATACAAAATACATCCAGTCAGTCTCCTTCATTAAACCAACTACTTCCTCAACTGTTCTGACAAATGACTCCAAGAAGGTGGCCCATGCTAAAGAGTTCTGGAGTACACCCTTGATGTGTTTCAACTTGGCATCCACATCTGGAAGTCAAGATAGGCCATCTAATGCTGGCTGACAAACAACAAGAAAACAGAGGTGGTCATTAAATATGGCATTGGATTTGAGTGAGAGCACAAGGAGGTCAAGTGTAGGGATGTACAATGAGATGATGAAATCAGACAATTTACATCCAGATTGTGAAAGCTGATTGTTGTAGACACTACAGTGAGGTGCAAAACTGTTGCAATGTCTAACCCCAAACTGGGGCACGAAGCGCTCCACAATCACTTGTGGGAATTTCACTTTGCTTTGGTGGGAACAAATAAAGTACAAACCCTTAGCTACAACTTTGTCCTCTGGGTCATGTGATTTTGCTTACATACTGCAAAGATACATCCATTTCAAAACACCAATACCATTACAACAGTTTTGCATCTTTTGCTTTCTAGGGTATATTAGTATTTGGTATAGCCTCCCATTGCCTTGATAACTGCTTCAATCCTTCTAGGCATGCTCTCTATCAACTTCTGACACTCTTCAACTGCTATCCCCTCTCAATCAACCTGAACTCTCTCCCACAATTCATGAATCCTCTTAGGAGAGGAATTATGATCTACTAGTCTTCTTTTGAGGTAACCCCAGAGGTGCTCAATGGGGTTGAGGTCAGGAGACTGTGCAGGCAATACCATAGTATGAAAATTCTGCTCCTGAAGCTAATCCTTCACCTTCTTGCAAGTATGTTTGGGGTCATTGTCCTACTGAAAGATGATGTCAGGAGGATCAAGACCATAAAACTGTAAAGAATTGAGCAGTTCATCCTTCAAAATCTGAAGGTGAAGGTCCCCATCCATTCTACCATCAATCTTGGTAGCATAGCCAACTCTTTGCCAAGTCATACAGCCCCACATCATTAAAGAACCTCCTCCAAACTTCACTGTACCTTCTACTAGCCTATCACTTAGCCCTTCCCCTACCTTTTTCCACACCCACTTGTGCCCATCTGACCCTAGGTGATTGATTTTGGTCTCATCAGACCATACTACCTTCTTCTAGTCCTCCAGAGTCCAATCTTTATGAGCATAAGCAAAGTCTAGATGAGCTTTATGATGCTTGGCTGAAAGAAGAGGCTGTTTGGACTTGACCACAGCTTTCATACCTGTCTTCCTCAACTGTCTGCACACTGTGGAGGTAGAGAGAGGCTGGTTGACTATATTGGTGAGTGCCTTGGTCACCTGAACAGCATTCTCTGCCTTTCCAGAGGAGATGAGATGAATGACATACTGGATAAAGGGTACAAAAACTGTTGCAATGGTATTGATGTTTTGAAATGGCTGTATCTTTGCAGTATGTAAGCGAAATCACATGACCCTGGGGACAAAGTTGTAGCTAAGGGTTTGTACTTTATTTGTTCCCACCAAAGCAAAGTGAAATTCCCACAAGTGATTGCAGGGTACTTCACGCCCTGGTTTGAGGTTAGGCATTGCAATAGTTTTGCACCTCACTGTATAGATTGAAGCTCCAGAGTCTACCATCCAATGATCATGGTGAAAGAGAGACTTAGACTCATTGGCAAACAAAGCTACTTCCTACACAAGATACAGTGACTCCAAAAACTATTGCAATGTTTGATAGTTTTGGATTGATTGACTTGTAATGAGTGAAGGTGTGGGAATCTGACTTAGTCATAGTGTGAATGACAATAGCCCTAACCCTTACCCTGAATTTGAGCACTAGGTCATGTGATTTGGATGATTTTCCATGAGGTCATGTCAATTACAAGTTAGTCATGTCATTGCAATGTTTTTTGGACTTTCAGTCTAAAACATGGAATCTCAATTAAATATGGGATATTTGGTCTGGTTTAGTCATACAAACAAATATCTACATGCATACATACTATCTAGTGTAAAACAGCTTACATCACCATTCATTTCTAACTCCTATTATTATATAATCTTTCATCTACTTAATAGAATACTACTTTTTTTTCACTTGATTCTGGACACTTATCTCATTCCATTGCATCCTCTACTAGTGTCAATGTCTATACCACATTCATACTTCATGATTCTGTTCTAGAGAACTCTTCTATGAGTTGTCCAATGAAACTTTCCTTTACCAATGTTTATCATGCTCTTTACTATATTGCATCTTGTAAGGTAGAGGAAGCTATCCAAGTGGCCAAGGCTCTCTCCAACTTAGTAATAAGTCTCTCAACCCTAATATAGTCTACCAGCATGAAAAAGTCTAGCATAGAAGCTATCATCAAGTGAAAACAACCTCTACTCTTTACTAAACAATATAGAGAGGTGATTAAACATTGATTATAAGGATATGGACTAGACTCTGGAGGCCTGGAAGATGGTAGCATGGTCTAATGAGACTAAAATCAATTGCCTAGAGTCAGATGGATGCAAATTGGTTTGTGAATAGACAAGAGAGAGGTTTAATAATAGGAGACCATAATGTTCAGTGATAATTTAGTGGTGATATGAGGCTATATCATTTGGGATGGCCTTGGACATGTCACTTGGATCAATGGTAGGATGGATAGATATCTATTCCCCAACATTTTGAAGGATAAACTTTAAGAATCTCTTAGGTATTACACTCTCAATCCACATAACATCATCTTCTAATAGGATAATGACCTCAAGTGCACATGCAAAAAGGTCAAGGAGTGACTATAAAACTAGAAATTTTGGGTCATAAGATGGTCAGTATAGTCTTCAGACCTTTACTCCACAGAACATGTCAAGAGAAGGCTTGAAAAGTATAAAACACCCTCTAATAGAATAGAACAGTTGTAGGAGAGTATTAAAGTGAAGTAGAAAAAGATACTAGCTGAGGTGTATTAGGAGTTGATTAAGAGCATGTCTAGAAGAGTTGAGGTAGTATTGAAAGTCAAAGGAAGTCATATCAAGTACTAATATATCTCAAATACCCTTTTCTAACTGAAAGTCCAAAAAGGGTTGCAATGATATGACTAACTTGTAATTGATATAACTCCATGAGAAATCATCCAAATCACATTACCTAGTGCTCGGATTCAGGGTAAGGGTTAGGGCTATCACTACTCACACCATGACTAAGCCAGATTCCCACACCTTCACTCATTACAAGTCAATCAATCCAAAACTACCAAACATTGCAATGGTTTTTGAAGTCATTATAACAGTCAATGAGATCATCATAGGCAGGATCTTCAAAACCAGTATCTATCTTGCCACTGTATGCTTTATCATCAGGAAAACCTTCCTTCTAACCTTTCCAGCTTCTATCAGTATACTGGTTATAGTTCTCATAATAATGTTGTTCTAAAAGGACAGAGATCCACTTCATTGCTCTTTGACCATTAGATTTCAATCAAAGAGCCCTAGTGAAAGGGCTGGTGAGAGGGCCCTGTCTGAACAGAAACAAACTGTGGGGGATACAACAGAGACATATCCTATGGGATCATCAGTAGACCAGATCAGCAAGTGATTCAGAGTACTTGTCTCTAAATTAATACTGCTGATTGTTCCAAAAACCAATCCTCCACCTTCTTCAACTTCATCAATATCCATCATGTTGACACAAGCTTTACCTTTACCTTTACCTTTACCTTTACCTTTCTTTCCTTTCACTTGTTGGCCTTAGTTATACTTCCCCTTAGTAGAGGTTGCAGCAGCTGTCTAAATTGACTGACCAGGGCATTGCTTAGCCTTGTTCTCTTGAGGATGTTTCTCAGGGAACTTGGTCCAATAGTTTGTAGAATGATGGTTACCACCACAATAGTTACATTTGGACTAGGGTGGTATCTTCTTGATGACAGTGGTGCATTGTGCAGAGGCATCATTGTCTACTTTGGTCACATTATGGGTAGAGGGACTGTGAATCATAGAAAGTCTGGTATATTCAAGAAGAATCTTGGGAAGGATTGCATCAAGAGTGATGGGAGTGACAGTATAAAGAATGGTGGATTTGATAGTTTCATATTGAGGTAGTAAAGTCTATAAAATAATCATTGTCTATTGATTATTTGGGATTACCATTCCAGTTTGAAGACATATCTTTAGCATCTGATACATCTTGGCTATGTCTTTTTGCACATCTTGTCCTTTCATACGAAAAGCAAAAAGCTTAGAGAACACATGGAACTGTGAGATCACAGTCTGAGGAGCAAAGAGGGCAATGATTGTTATGTTCTGGTAGAACATAGACTCAGACTATAAGGTTGTCATTTGTAATGACAAGAATTTGGTTGTTTGTTGATGACAAAGATCAGTCAAGAGTTGAATGTTCTAGATAGAGATTTCTCAGGTCTAATGCCATGTTGGAATAACTACCACAGGTCTAGTGCCTTTGGTAGAATCAAAGGTTCATCCAATTGACAACATAGACTTCTGCTTTGAGGGCAGTGGATCAGAGGTTCAAGAAGAGAGGCCTTGTTAACTGCAAGCCTCAAGTGGGTTCAAAAGAGCTGAGGAGAGGATTAAAGGTCACTAGTATTTGAAGGGAAATACTGAGTAAGACTAGCTTGGGAAAATACATGAAGAGTATCAAGGGTTTATATAGATAAAAGATAGTTAAGGATAGGTGTGTGAAGGATGAATAAGATGATGAGTAAGGCAAGAGATAAATGTAAGTAAAGATGAGTCATTGGTCCAAAGATTATAAGCAAGAATGAGTAAGTGGATCAATGACAAGATAAGTAAAAGAAAAGAAAAATAACTGGCCTAAGTAAGACTCGAACCTATGATTAGAACTTGGTACAAGTCAAATCATAACAATGATTGCTTTATGGAAGTGTTTAGCCTTAGAGACTAGAGTACTGGTTGTTGTATAGGAATCAAAACCCATGGAGTGGATTGCATCCTTATAATAAGAAGTGATTATAACTTGAGCATGAGAGTCTTTGTCCTTCCATTCCTTCTATTGTTCAGCAAGTGTCTTTGCTCCAGTAGCAATTTGCACTAGAGTAGGAGCAACATCTGGGTAAAGATGAGTTTCATCAACAAAATCCCATAGTTTGAAGATAAGAAGGACATCTTGAAAACATTTGTGCTAGATATAGACATTGGAACTGCCCTAAAGCTTAGAGCAAATGGAAGTGATGGTGAAGTTTGCTTGGTTGGTAGATATGGTTTAAAGTCAATGGAGTAATAAGTTCTCTAAACTAAAAGGATCATTGTTAGTGATCATTCAACGAAGAACAGGTAAAGGAGGGATAAAGGGAGCCTGAGCCTATGGAGTTTGAACCAGGATCAGTGTCATTGTTTGGGAAAAGATGAAGAGGATGCTAGGTATATCCCTCAAGCTTTCCCTCAGGCCCAATCTTACTATAAACTGGTGACTGACAACTTGTCTACCAGATCAATCAATAGAATACTACTAAATGAGTTGCAACTTAGTAAATTGTATCCCCAATTGTTCTTCCAAATCCAGGATATACTATCCTAAAAACTCAGGTTGGCTTATTCCTAGCTAATATATATAACAGGGGTTGACTATAATAAGGTAATCAAGTCCTAGATATTAAATACTATACTTGTAATAATAGATTGTAGCTTGTTGGATGGTTTGTGCTTGATATGTAGGTCTGATGGCTGTGTAGGATTTATGGTGAGGGTGTGCCTTGATTATGTAAATCATGAGATAGAAGGTTTCTTCTGATCATTTGTGGATGTTGTGTAATAAATTCTCAAAGATAATACTAGAGAATCTACTAATATGTTTCTAATGTTTGAACTAGATGTTGTATCTGAAAAGTAAAGTGTGGGAAAATTCCCTTTAGGGTCACTTAGTGTTCACTCAATTTGGTTATTTGTAAACCTATTGTATTGGCTCATTAGAGTGCTAGATATGTGCAATTGTACACTCAGGTATTAGATATTCCTAGACTAGATTTATCTAGGTTACAGTGC
>JBBPLB010000149.1:0-18725 GCA_038089595.1 Bothia castanella
AGTTTCCGAAGGTTCAAAACGACGCGTTGCCCGGTGACGGTGAGTAACGGGGTGAGGCTGTCGTATGAAACGCGTCAGATGGGCATGTCAGCTGGATAATCATTGTACGCACGCCACTACGATTATGTTTCGTGGATCCTGGGGGGTGGTATTTGGTAAGTACCCTAGAAATGTGTGTTTAGTGACTTACGTTAACAAGTACAGACCTGAGAGATCCCGTTAGTAACGCACGACCAAACCAAATTGCGCGCAGACAACTCACTGGGACACGATGCCCCATGAACCAATGATGGCATTCATCTATACGGAGTCGTGAATAGTTCATCTCCCAGGACAGGTGGGAACACACCACAAAGTATATGGCAGCTAGACAGTGCATCAATATATGCTGGACAACAAGATCGTATGTTCTCACCGTCTTTGGCGAGAACACGAAACACTGGTGATTTTCCCAAATACCGCGTCTCTTTGAAGAGCTTGGCAAGAGAGAAAGCCACCATGATGGACACACTAGAATCAAGTAATAATCTACGGTTTTCGTTAGTTCCAATATGCCGGTCCTGTTCTGGATATTCATTTACGATATCAACGGCAAAATCCACTGTGATAAAGTTCAAGTCAGTGTCTCTGATTTGGATGTGCGAGGCACTATAGACTCACAGTCTGTGAATTCGCTAAGCATATGGTTGAGATTATCACGAACGCGTTCTGAGAGGGAAAGTAGCAATGCTCACTAGGTCTTGGTGGCGCAATACAGACATTAGTCTCCGCCAGGTATATAGCCTCAGCGACTCATCCGAGTTCAGTGACACGTCCATACCGAAACCGTGATACGCACTGATTCCACCCATCACCATGGCATAAAGCATTACCCCGATGGATGCAGAAAGGTAGAGCACATATGCAACAATCAACGCCACGGCAGCCCAAAACTTGCACCCCCAGATGGCCCACGCCCTGAGTAGAACCAAAACTAAGCGTTTAAATGTCAGCCAAGTACAGTTTACAACGAGAGTAGACATCTCACTGTGGATGCATTCTTGTGAACAGAGTCCATAAAAGGCGACAAACCACGGAAAATAGGCACAAAACTTATCAACAGCGGTTGAGAGATTCTGAACGTATGGAGGGAATGGATAAGCACCTTTTGTGAACCGTGAGCGAGGATGCCCAATTCCTCGAGCGTGAAAAATGATTGGCCGATTAGATTACCGTAGCGATTGACGAGGAAGATGACCTTGACCGGACCCCATGACGCGCGCCAGATATACTCCACCTTTTGACACCAACGTTCAGGGTACGTGTTTGCTAAGGAATGAGGAGCACATACTTCGAGAGATAAAGTGAGGAAATAATCATGCAACAGCAGCGTCTGCCCTGCAACAGCAGCAAGTCTCGACGGAACGGATCAACGTCGCGGACAACAGAATCGCAAGGGAGATGATACTCACTGGCGAATGAACAACTTTTGCAAAACCTGTTCCAACGAGGGTATCGACGACATGGTGTGCCAGAAGAAAAAGACCACGCGCGAAGGCACAGGTCGGGAGAAGAGTGGAGTTTCGAGGTGCGCCGAGGTACGGGGCTTTACAAGGCATCTCGACTGGCGGACCTACCTCGAATTTTTAAAATGCTGCCCACGGGACCTTTTCGGTGATGTCGAAGCCGGTGCGTCTAACTGCTTCATGTATGTAGTTTGAATAGCCACGAAAAGGGCGACAAAGTTTACTGCCCAGGGAGGCCGCAATCCTTAAGGTGCTCAGCAAGATGTCCCATCCGAAACTCGCAGATGTAAAGAAACATCCCCTACGGTAGAATAGAGGGCCGATCCAATTACTCCTGAACCAAGTGGGGAAAACATATGTGGGCTGCGAGTTGTTTCAGCATTGGTCCGCGGCACAGCGTCGGTGTCTCACATGCTGTCATGAGACAGGTACTGTAAGTATTGAATATTGACATAAGAGCCATAAGGCGAGGTTGCCGTAAACATCAACCTGGAGCCGCATTTATTTGTCACCATGTGGTGCCCACATTTTGTTACGTAATACCGGAAACGCCGGAGGCTACACAAAGTCAAACATCGTCTCCACAAGGAACACTTTACCTCTCTTGTTTTGAAGGGCTACACTCTGCAACCCTCCATCCGCCTACCTGGCGTCCGGACGTCCACTATTCGACGATCTTGGCATGCCATTATACGCCTAACAACTGTCAGTACGAGAGGGAGATATGTCCTCGGGAATGTATCGACCACCTGGATCCTGGAAACATGACCACTTCCCTTACATTCTTGCCTTGCCACCGTTCCTCCCCAACCTGTTTCGAATTTCGTGACGCGTTCACCTTCGTGGAAGGGGTCTGATTGTCTTCTGTGGTCGAGAAGTGCGTGTGACAAGTGAGCAAGGGCGAAGACGACAAAAGACAAATAATCAGCTGTCATGTCCATGTCAAAATGTCGAACGATACAGACGAGGACTCGAAACATACTTGTAGATCATGCCATGTCACACCTTTGATCTTTGTCACCTACGCAAGGTGACCAAAAGTCTGTTCTGTTCACTTCATACCATACCAGACTGGATCAGCAAGTCGCAAAAAGGGACAACTTTGGTTATTTTTTTTTTCGAACTCTATACAACACACAAGTCGACCGCAACATACATATATACGTCCATGCCAACCTACAACAGTGCTCGCGTTAGTTCATTTCCCACAACGGCAAACAAGACACGTACCTCACACTTCCATCACCAACAACTCGATCGCACTCCCCGTCGGCGCCTTGTCCGACTCATGTTTCCCCTCCACCTGATCCGTCATCCAACGATCCGCCGGCTGCCACATCGACGTGACTGGCCGCTCCACATGCCGGCCCGCCACCAGCTCCGCCTGAGGTTGCCCGTTCAGCCGTCGGAGGTTGAGCATGATGCGCTGGCCCGTGACGTTGGTCAGCGGGTTGAGGCTGTCGTATGGGTCAGACTGGGAGAAATGTCAGTCGTGATCATGGCACACACCTCATAATGATAAGGGACCGTGGGTCCTGCGATGACGCCAAGTGGGTACATCCAAAAAAAAAAAGACTCGCGTTTACATTTGCAAACACCGTCCCGAGAGAACCCGTAAGCAACGAGCGATGAAGCCAGCTTGAGCAGGGACAACTCACTGGGAGATGATCCCTGCTGTGCCGAGAATAGTGTTGGCCTGTATACAGTCGTGAATTGATCATCTCCCCATCACATGAACTCACGGTTCGTCCTATGCCATTGGCCGACATGTCAATCGGCGTCAAAATAAACCCTTATATTGCCATATAGTACTAGAATAACCTGATGTTATCTGGGTCACACTCTGCTAAGTGACATGACATTGTAAGCCCTTACCCTATTCAAACCAAGAAAGACAACATTTCGAGAGCCGCAACGACAACTGAAGCACTGTCATATCCACCACACGTTCACCCGTTGATGTTGATGGGAGAGCAGCCGATGTTGAGAACTCCGTTCTATCTGTACGGAGGAACGACGAGCGCCTCCACTCAGAGAACCCACCTCCAAATGCAACACCGGGCCGATTCAATGCTGCACCAATGCCTACAATGTCACATTTCTCTACTCCACTTACTTGGGCGTTTTTGCGTTAATGACAGTCTCTCGCTACAGTCGACCGACTTGACGATCACCGAGCTCCTCGGATTGCTTGGGATTGTTCTTCCCAATGTCCAGGGTCTCATTGGACTTGGTTGCTCTCCGATCACGGGCGCCGGTACGGGAACTACCCAGCAGCCCGTCTGTTGCACTGGAAATACCTTCGTAAGTGGGCTTTTCTCTGCTCCGCCGTTGTGCGCGCCGACGGCGGCTGCAGCGAGGGCAGCGAAGGGGACGAGGGCGGAGAAGCGCATCTTTTTACAGTTGGCGGTGGAGTGGGCGAGTTTGATTGTTCGTGTTATACAGGTGACTGGGGTACTGTTTTGCTCATGGCGAGGCGTTCCCTGACTGACCCTTTTATACGCTGAGGGGTGCCTCTTCCCCCTTCCCGCTGCACCTCTTTGCACGCAGTCCGTTCGCCTACCACACGTTGCACAATGCGAAGAGGTCGAACGTACCTGTCTGTCATTCCCTCACAGAGATGTAACGAGGAGAAGAAGTGATGTGGATTGCAAAACGTCCGGACTTAGGAATACCATAATGGCGGGGCATACTTATGTGACTGCCACTTGTTAGTTGCATCAACGTAATGGGGATTGAATATGACAGGGATGACCTGGCCCCATTCTTCCTGCAGGGGCCCAGGGACACGGAAAGAAAAGTTCATTTATGGTGAAAAACCAGTGGAATATCAGTTCCTGGGCACGGCAATGGATGGATGTAACGTAGTGTGTTCACAATCTGTGGCAAGGCGATGGCACGTGCGAACGTGGGGGCTTCGTCCTTGCGTGAGGTGGCGATAGTGAAGCGGGAGGATAGCAGCAGAGGCGAGAGTATAAATGAGAGAGTAGACGCGGAAGGGAGAAGAAACGGAACTGAGGACGACGCTTCGATGAACTGGTCCTATATACACTAGATATTGGATTTTGGGCGGCGTCCGTTCAGACGGCTAGTGTCAGAGTTTATTGTCCATCGCAATCAAACTTCACAAGGGGCCCCGATAACCTGTGGAGAAGTGAGTACGATGCCCGGGTGAGCACCATTTAGCACGGCAGGTGACCTCGCACTTGACGATTTGTGAAAGGTAAATTGTGTGGAATATGCAGAAAAGAAAAATGAACATGAATTACGACAATGAGCCCAACATATGGCTAGCTCTGCGATGCATTCCTGAGGATCTATGTGCTAATAATGTACAATGAACGCGTCTATCATGGGCTGACGCAACGCTGATGGTCGAGTGGGTCATGTGGTGGATGCTGCGCAGTGTCTGTGGGGCATATCAAATCAGTCTTGACAGCACAATCGAGTGAAGAGACCAAGGACGCACCTCGAGTCCACGTGGGCACGAATAACCTCGAGTTCGTGCGAGCTACCCTCTTCCATGACGTCCAATTCCGTCGTTCTCGTTTCTCTACACTGCTCCAACCTCGCATTTCTCTCCAGTTCTTGGTGCGGATCATTCATCCACATGTCAACGGATTGCCAAAATGAACGATGCTGCATTGCTGCGATTTGCCTGTCTACAACACGATCGACATCTTCCGTCGAGTATAGATGCGATTGAAGCCCTCGAAGGTTCAGAACGACCTGTTGTCCGGTGACGACGAGCAGAGGAAAAGTGAACCTAGGAAGGTAACTCCGTGTGCATATCAAACATAACTCCGGACACTGTCACTCACGCCATCTGTATGAAATTCCTCGGTTCCTGTTGAGTGAGAGGTTCAGTACGTTCATGAAAAGTGTTGGTTGAGTCCCCTACGCTCACCAACATGACCCTGACAAACACCTAATAAGAAAGCGCGAACAAGATGCACCAAAACACGGACTCACGCGCACAAAATGATGAGTACGTCATGTAACACACAGACCTGTGAGGAATTGAGCATGGCACGTCTGGAAAGAAAATTTCCTGAGCCTTTACCATGTAAAATAAGACAGCTATATGACAAACGATTCACAACCGGTTGAACAAGTGGTCAAATGCACTCACCGTCTCGGATTAGAAGACGAAGCAATGGTGAATTCTGGAGTTGTCCCGATGATCGGTAGAGGTTATAAAGACAATACGTTATCATGCTGAAGAGGCAAGTATCAAGCAACAGTCTGCAATCCTATTCAGCGTCACACGTGGAAGTTTCACGCGCGATTGGCTCACGGGAAAAAACCTATTAACCACTGCGAGTGAGATAAGGAGGATCGTAAGTCACTTCACTAAAAGTGGCACCGATCGACTTACTGCCATCGACGCTATGAGACAGGTGAGATGATCAGGAACGTAATTAAAGAAATATGCAGTGACCTACCAGATGAATAGGTAACACAGACCTTTGTCTCTTGCAGGTACAGGAAGACAAAGTCTGGCACAGAAATTAGCTGTAGGTCTCTGCACTGGCAACGTTACACACAAGCGCTGTATTTCGCTTGAACGTAGGTCGCAAAGCCGAAGATTGCCATTACATAGAGAATATAGATAACTACCAAGGAAATGGCAGCACGATAATTGCACTTCCAGAGGGCCCATGCACGTAACAGAAGTAAAACTGTGTTTGAGGGTCAAAGAAGATCACTTTGAAGTGGAGTCCGCAGACTCACCGCGGGTTGCTTCTGATGTGATGACCACAAAGGACGACAAGAACCACTGAAAATCCACACAATACTACGGCACGTTGAGGCTCGACGTGCGTGCAACAGACAGATACAAGTACCTCTGGTGACCCGTGGCTCAGTAATCCCAACTCTGCAAGCATGATGCACAACTGTCCAATCAAGCTACTGTAGCGGTTGAGTAGAAATACGATCTTCACAGCGTTCCGCGGAGCATGCCAGATATATTCCACCTTTCAACAACTCAAAATCTGCCTGGGAGAGGTAAGAAGCCGGAAAGCACGCACCTCAAGATTGAGAGTAAGAAAATAGTTATAGATGAGTACAGTGAACCCTGCCACAGCCAGACATCTGGGCCATTCATTCGATCAATGATACGGAAGTATATCCATGAGATGATGGCACTCACTGGGTGGTAAATAACTCGCTCAAAAACTGTGATGGCGCTGACATGATAAATTGGCCCCACTCGAGGCCAAGAAACCCCTGGAACTATACTAGTACCCGGTTACGACGTGGCTTGAAGGAAGGACAAAGTACGAGCGGGACTTGGACAGCCTCGAAGGGCGCTGCACGCCTCAATGATGGTGATAGTCTGGTGGACAAACTGTAGTGGGGGCAATGACTGGGCACACGGGCTCATTGAATGATTGACTGATGCTCCATTTGTATCAGAGGCGAATATTTGAATCGGTTACGACACCTGGTGTGATCACAAAGTTCACTCGCTGCTTGACATGATTTCGACATGTGCCTGCATCAACACCATTTTCGGAGTGAAATCGAATCCTGGATTGCCGGATGAGTCCTACATGCAGAATGTCGGCGTGTGCCACTCTGGGAGTCAACTTGACTATCTGCCTACGCCGCTGGAGCACCTAGGCAAAAAAAGTTTTCTTCTAGGAGTTCTGAGAGCGTGAGAGCCCTGATTGCGTTTGAAATTCATGACTCAAGGCGAGCACACCTCACATAAGTGTTAGCTAATAGGCTTGTCGTTCTACCCACGGTGCTCCAAGCTAATTAGCAAACTGTTTATGTTATGAAATCTCTCTACTACCAGTATCACATCGGGATTTCCAAACTTTAGAGTGGGTTGAAATGTATTTGAAAATAAAATCCAGAATATTATCTTATATAATTATCTTTTAAGAGGATGAAAATATTATATTTTCAGAGTCTAGACAATAAGATGGGACATATAATATTATGTGGTTTATTTTGTGGGAATTAAAATATTAAATTTAAGTGCTATCTAAATATAACATTTTATTATTGTATTATGAAATAACTTTTGAGACACTCAAAAGCACAGAATGACACACTTTTCTTAGAGTTTTCAATATTTTGAGTGCTTCAAAAGACATTTCATAATATGATAATAAAATATTATATTTAGATAGTACTTAAATTTGATATTTTAATTCCTACAAAATAAACCACATAATATTGTATGTCCCACCTTATTGTCTGGACTTTGATAATATAATATTTTCACTCTCTTAAAAGATAGTTATACATGATAATATTTCACATTTTATTTTCAAATATATTTTGACTTCCTCTAAAGCTTGGAAATTCTTATGTGTATTTAGCCCAATAATGTCAGTTATTAATACCCAAGAAAATATCCAAAGTCTAGTCATCTCCCACACATGGCTCTTGCCCCCAGGCACACTGTCAGCCCTGCCTTCTCTTCCTAATATAGCAAAGCTATGTCTCCCTCTGTCCATTGGTAAGAACTGAACTATACTAAACCTTCATGTTCACTGTCTCTCCTATTATACTCATGTTACCAGGTGTCTTTCTCTATGTCTTATCAGATAGGACTCATTCTGTATTAAATTCACTATATTATACTGTTACGCTGAAGCATAGACCCTAGCCTACAGTGACCACTCAACAGTAGGTTGACTGACTGAGTATCTTGGATTGGCTGCTCCTAAGAAGTCACAACACTGGGGCACTATTCCCAGTTGTTTGAGACAGTGACGAAGGAGGAGACTTAGTGGGGCAGGGTTCTCACTTAAGGATCGAGGTGAGACTAGAATCTAGCTGGTATTGCATAGAACTAGCTTGGAGTTTATAGGAGGAAAGTCAGCCTACTTATAGTCCATGAAGGTGGCTATGTGGGAGTGGGAACTATGAGTATCATCAAAGAATAGGGATGATACAAGGAGATAAGGTCCATAAAGAAGATGGAAATGGTGAGAGAAAAGTATAAGATGAAAGATAAGGAATGCTACTGCTGGGAAAATATGGTAAGGCTATGGAAAGATATTGATTAGGTAGTGAAGGGTCTGAGGAGTTGATCAAAGTTTGAAATAGTACATGCTATTGTAAGTGTGTGCCTATGGGAATAATTCAGTCTGTTTATAGTAGTGAAGAAAAGAGGGGCTAGAAGAAAGAAAGAAAAAGATTGTAACATTACCCTGATAGTAGCTTCAAGTGAACCTCACTTGACTTACAAATCTCTATACCCTCTGTAAGGAGACCCAGTCATATTTCCTTTGGCTTCATCATCAACAAAGAACTCATCCTCAAGTAGCCTGTCATCCCAAGAGGGACAGCCATAGGTAGTGTGGGTGGGGGTGTGCGAGCAGGTGTAAGAGGTATGGATGTAGTCATGTTGCCAATGACCTGGAGCAGCAGTGGAACAGTGAGGACAAATATACTGGGGACAATTGCATTTCTAGTGATCAGTACTCCCATACTTGAAACACTGAGAGGGTTGATGGAAAGTGGATGAGGGTGGTGGCTGCTCTAGTCTATGGATGGTGACCCTGATGACACGTTGGAAGACAGTTCCTTCTGGGACCTGAGTGAAATACACCTCTTGTTTGTCTGGGGGGGTGGATGTGTTGGATGGGGTTAGAGCTGGGGTGGATAAGGGAGAAGTGGCAGTTTCTGCAGGTATATTGTCTGCTTTCTGTCAATTCTTCCCCATTGCTGATGAGGGTAGACTATAAGGTCCTGCTATGGTGGTTTTTTTGGCAAGAAGATTGCTTTAGGGTTTGGGAAAAGGGTGCTGATGTTATAGTGGTAGGCAAGTTTGAAGTAGTGGATAGAGGTGAGGTTGAGGAGCACCTGGGAGGAATAGGAAGGGCCTGAGGGATCATTGGAGGAGATGGTTCTTTGGAAGGAGGTTCTGTGTGGTGGGGGGTATCATGAAAATAATAACTTTGGTCATTCATTGAGAGGGAGAGTAGGACAGAATGAAGTATGTGTCCGATGGTTGGGAATGGTAGAAGGTTGATTATGTCCAGTATTCCTAGATGCTTGAGAAGATCAAGGATGGAAGTTCAATGGTGTACTAGAGCATGGTCCATAGTTATGAACTGTGAGTCCCTGGTACAAGATGGTTCGATTCTAGAATGGAGTATGTGAATGGAGGCATACAAGTAGTAAGTTCATGTTGCGAGAATTAGGAGGGTATTTCTGGTGAACTCATTGGTGCATTCCATCCTTAGAGAGATAACCGGGTCGTCCAATAGGGAGGCGATAAGTATGTATCTGGCATACTGAGGGAGTTGAGTGGTGGTAACGGGGATGACTGGGGTGTTATTGATGAAAAGGTTGGAGGTGGGCTCAGTAGGGGACTGTATGGTTTGGAGATGGTTTTTTATGACAAGAGTGAAGGTTTTTGGTGGAGGTGAGGGAGACAAAAACTTCTGAGAACTTCTCTTTATATTTGGTGAGTATTTCAGGGGCATCTTCGGCAATAATTGCTTCTGGTTCCCATGTTGAATCTGCCCTGGAGTAATCTTCCCACCAGACAAGGAATTTCCGTTTAGTTTCGGGGCCTTTGTACACAAGAAGGGAATGGATTTCATATTATTCCTGTCCCTTGATAGTGATTGGGGGAGGTAAAGAGTGGTTAGGACCATGTTTGGCTGTTTCAGTGTAGGTAGAAAGGTTAGAAGCATGGAATATATCCTGAATTGTCCAAGTGGAAGGGATCTTTAGTTGGTAAGTGATGGGAGATAAGACCTATGTGATTTTGAAGGGTCCATGTCACTTAGGTGACAGTTTTCGTGATGAGAGGTGGAGGGCTAGGTTTTGGCCTTCTATCCATACCTTATCTCCAACTTTCCATGGTTTGAATTTGGAGGTGATTCATTCCCTCATGAGTCTTCTCGCTTTTTCATGTGCTTCTAAGGCTTCTCCTCTGGAATGTTCTAGGGAGGAGAGTTGAGACTGTAATGTAGGAATGAATGTTTTGTCAATTTTTGGATAGGGACAGGGTTGGTAGCCCATCATGAGAGCAAACAGAGTTTATTGGGTGATAGAGTGTACTGTGGAGTTATAGCAGAACTCAGTGATAGAGAGTAGTTCAGGCCATTTATTTGAGTTTCCATCACAGAATATTCTTAAGAAGGTTTCAACTTCCTGATTTACCCATTCAGTTTCTCTGTCAGTTTGGAGGTGATAAGCTATGGAAAGGGCAACCTTGTAGTTGAGGAGTCATCCTAGTTCTCTGACAAATATAGAGACGAATTGGGGTCCTCTGTCAGAGATACATTTATCATGTAGTCCAAAGCATTTGAATACATGATCATGGAAAAGTTGGGCAACTCCTCTTGCATCAATGGTTTTTAGGCAAGGGAGGAGAATTACCCCCTTAATAAGGCCATGGTCAACCATGACCATAAAGGAGTCAAATCCCTTGGAGGGAGGTAAGTCAGTGACCAAGTCAACAGAGACTTGCTGGAAAGGATGAGTGCATTGTGATGGAATTGGATGGAGAGGGGATAGGACTGGATGAGTATTGGGCTTGTTAGTCTGGCAAGTGGCACAACCTTTAATGTAGTTTTTGATCTGAGTAGTCAGTCTGGGCCACCAGTGGTCCTGCTGGAGTCAATTGATAGTCCTAAAATGTCCCCCATGTCCAGTAGAAGGGGAATCATGAGCATGAGAAATTAGGTCCTTTTGAGCAGGTTCTGGCACATATAGGCGTCCTTTGAAGTATAGACAGCTGTCAAGGTATGTCTAGTCCTTTTTGCAGGCCCTGGGGAAGAGAGAGGAATCAGAAGCAAGGGCATCTAGTGTCCTTTTTACAAGAGGATCATCAGGGGTTGACAATGTGATTTTATCTGCTAATGTGGCATTGATTAAATTGATGAAAAGTTAGTCTGATAGAAGAGTTGAAACATTATCATTACTGGTGTTGACATCAGGGATTCAACTTAGAGCATCAGCTGGTCCCATTTGGGATCCAGGTAGGTGCTTGAACTGCAGGTTGAAGTCATGTAGAAAGAGAAGCCATCTGGCCTGATGTCTCGACAATTTCCTGAGTTCTCAGAAATAGGTCAGGTTCTTGTGATCAGTGAGTATTGTCACTGGATGTCCTGTTCTAGAGAGGTATTGCTGCCAGGCATGTAATGCTTGGATGATAGTAAGGAGTTCTCGATTATAAATGTTATAGTTTCATTCTGTAGATCCAAAGGTCTGAGAGAGGTATGCACATGGGTGAAGGGCTCCTGTGGTGTCTTTTTGCATTAGGACTCCTTCTGATGCTAGAAGAGAGGCATCTGTCATTACAAAGAATGGTTTAGAAGTGTCTGGCATCTATAGCACTGGTGTAGAGAGGAAGGAGTTCCGAAGAATTTCGAAGGAATTCTGGTGAGGTGATGACCAGTTCCATGTTGAGGTTTTCTTGGTGAGATCTAGTAGGGGTCAGGCAATATTGGAGAAGGAGGGAATAAATCTTCAGTAGAAGTTGTAGAAGCCTAGAAATGAGCAAATCTCTTTAATCAAGGAGGGGGGTTTCCACTCAGTGATTATTTTTAATTTGACTGGGTCCATAGTAATTTTGCCAGGTCTGATGATCATTCCTAGGTATTCAACTTTGGACATGTTGAACAGACATTTAGAGAGTTTAAGACGTAACTTCTCTTCTCTAAACTGCTGCAATACTCTTTTGGTTTGTTCCTGGTGTTCTTCATAGTCCTCAGAATAAATCAGGACATCATTTATATAAATGACAAGCCATCCTTCAGTGATGAGGTTCTTGAAGGCATTATTCATATATGTCTAAAATGTGGAGGGGGAATTACATTGTCTAAAGAACATGACGGTTGGTTCATATAGTCTGAAAGGGGTGATAAAAGTAGTCTTCCACTGGTCTTCTAGTTTGATGTGGATGTTATTGTATCCCCATCAGACATCAAACTTGGTGAAATACCTGACTTTCTTTAGTTTGTCAATGAGATTAGAAATTAGAGGAAGGGGATAAGCATTTTTAACTGTTGCTTCGTTAATATATTGGTAATCTTGGCATGGGCAAAGAGATCCATCCTTTTTGAGTACAAAGAAGAAGAGGGCTGCTTGAGGAGATTTTGATGGGACTATCTTGTCAGTGTGAAGATGTTCATCAATGAAGGCCTTGCAGGCTTCTGCTTCTTTCAGGTTCAGGGGATAGGTTTTTCCAACTTTTGGAACAAAATCTGATTTTAGCTCAATGGTGTGGTCAAAGGTTCTATGTGGTGGAAGCTCTTTAGACTCTTCTTCAGAGAAAACATCAGAGAAGTTAGAGAATTCTTTTGGGAGTTTGATTTTTCCTTTTTCCAATCTCTGAGCTGTTTCGGTTGAGACAGTGATTTTCTTTATAGTCAGGGATTGAAGGTATTTGGTGAAGTTTTGTTCAGTCCAGAGGTCTGAGTCAAGTTTAAAAGACTTCAATAGATATCTTTGAGGACTTTGATCTGAGGCGAGAGAAGGGGTTTTAGATAAAGGTATCTGACCAGTTGTCCAGTCTATAGAGGGGTTGGCTGTTCTGAGCTAAGGGAGGCTGAGGATAAGATCTTCTTTTCCTAGAGAGATGACATATGCTTTCAGTTTCTCAGTTCGTTCTTTCATGGTAATGGTGATTGGAACAAAAGAGGATATTTTTCTGGCTTGGTTACTGGTTCCATTGGTATTTTGTACATTCATAGGCTTTTTGAGTGGCTTGATGGGGATTTGATGGTTTTGAACAAGGGTTTGATTGATGAAACACCCCATTGCTCCACTATCAATCAGGGCTTTTGTTTTGATGACTTTTACTCAAGTAGAAATGAGGATGGGAATGCAAATTGATTGCACACAAGAGTTTGTCATAAATACAGGAGTAAGAAATTGGAGGGAAGATGGCGTTGAGTCTTCTTCCCTTTTCAAAAATCCTTGACAGAGACAATTGCTACTGTCTGATCCTCATCCTCTTCTTCTTCTGTGAAACACATTTGGAGAACTTTGAGGATGTCTTCTTTCAGAACGTTTCACTGGGTGAGAACGTTTAAGTATTCCTTCATTAGATCCTCAGGTTCTGGTTTTGATTCAGTAGGGATAACCCTGACTTGTTGTGGGTTTCTGAGAGGTCTAGGTGGTGGAGAGGAGGTCAATTCTTCTTTCTTATGGTCTCTGGCCATGTGTCCTGGTTTTCCATATATGAAACACTTTCCCTTTTTCATGTATTCTGCTCTATCTGTGAGAGAAAGACAAATGTGATCCACATCCATGGCATTGGGGTCTTGGGTGGATTTGAAATGAGAGGAGTGATTAGAGAAATACTTTTTTCCTTGGAAGAGAGCGTTGACTCATTTGATGTGGTTGTGGAAGAGGTTGAACTTCTCAATCCAGTCTTTCAGGGTAGTAGGTTCTTTTTTGTAAGATAGGACTTTAACAATGATATATCTATCTATCCCATTGATAAGCCATTTGATAAGGGCTCTATCATCCTTGATCTGGGAGTGAGTGACAAGAAGTTGGAACTAAGAGATGAATTTTTCAAATCCATCATCATGCTATGTTTTTCTTTGTTTCAAGGTAGAGAGATCAGCTTGTGCTTTTACGCTGGGATCATAAGGGGTAAACACATCTCAAAAGGCTTTTTCAAACTTTTCCCAAGTAAGTTCTTTGGCTACTTCCTCCTTTCCCAAGTGACTCATCTCTGTGATTTTAAGGTACTATCCTTTGGAGAAGTCTTTTCCTTGCCCTTTGCTCATCTTGTTTAGGGTGGTGAGGATCTGTGTGGACTTGGAATAAAGTTTCCCATTCATAAGGAAGTATGCTCCCATAGAAAGGATTCATCTAGAGGCATCCTCAGGATTTCTAGAGAAGTCTTCAGGGAGACCTGTCTTTAGTTCAACAAGTTTTTCAGACATATCTTCTTGTTCTGATTCAGATTCCTCTTCTGAGTCTGTTGGAAAGAGAGGGCTATAGGGACGATGAGGAGGTGCTGATGGTTCTGGTTCTGGTTCTGGTGGGTTGATGGATATGAGTTCTACTGTTGTTCTGAGCAATGACTTAGCTACAGGAACTAGTTTGTAACCAGTGATCTAGTTCTGGAGACCTTGGATAGCTCTTCTGGTAAATCCCTCTGGGGCTGGTTCTTCTCTGTAATGAGGTTCTTCTTCCTCTTCTTCTGAGGAAATCGATGGTGCTCTCAACAGGCAGTGTCAGGGGGTTAATATCAGGTTGGCAGAGAAGAAAGATCCTGTGATCCTTCTGGGATTCCTTCTTTCTGAAATGATGGGCAGCTTTACTTCACAATGGAAGAAGTGATAAGAAAGCTAGTTCTTTTGTTACGCTAAAGGGTAGACCCTAGCCTATAGTGACCACTCAACAGTAGGTCAACCGACTGAGTATCTTGGATAGGTTACTTCCATGAATCACAATGCTGGGGCACTATTCCCAGTTATTATAGGTAGTGATAGAGGAGAAAGACTTAGTGGGGCAGGGTTCCCACTTAAGAATCAGAGAGAGACTAGAATCTAGCTGGTATTGCATAGAACTAGCTTGGAGTTTACAGGAGGAAAGTCGGCCTACTTATAGTCCATGAAGGTGGCTATGTGGGAGTGGGAACTACAAGTATCATCAAAGAATAGAGATGATATGAGGAGATAAGGTCTGTAAAGAAGATGGAAATGGTGAGAGAAAAGTATAAGATGAAAGATAAGGAATACTACCACTGGGAAAATATGGTAAGGCTATGGAAAGATATTGATTAGGTAGTGAAGGGTCTGAGGAGTTGATCAAAGTTTGAAATAGTGCATGCTATTGTAAGTGTGTGCCCATGGGAATAGTTCAGTCTGTTTATAGTAGTGAAGGAAAGAAGGGCTAGAAGAGAGAAAGAAAAAGATTGTAACAATACAATATATGTAAGGCTGTAGTATACTGTCCCTGACTCCCACAAAGTAGAGGAGGGTTCTTGTGCTGACAGAATTTAAGATTACCTACAAATGGACCTGCATTGTATGAATGAGAATCCTTACATAATAATTGTATAGTTGTGGCCAACTAAACTATTGTTGTGTGGTGACCCACTCTGTGTGTTTTCAAATGTAAGTGTCAACTCTGTGTGGAATAGAACTGTGACTGAATCTTTTCAGATTCATTGATAAAATTCCTTGTGTTGCATCCCATCTATTTGACAAGTCTCAGTTACCTCCTGTCAATTGTCCACACAATACTTGTGATTATACTTTCTACTATAATCCAATATATTTTCCTCTTGAAAATACATCATGTTTCAATTCCCCCAAGAACTTCTATTCTTGGTTGAAGAAAACCTTGAAGGCTCACTCCATCTCATGTATTCAATCTCATATTGAATTCATTGGTTCTATCTTGTTTGATGGCCAAAATATCACAGTTTTCTTTGCCTTTGTATGTCTGATGTTTGTCAAGCCCCCTGTATACTTCACTGATGACAAATACTATATACCTATTGTCACCTTCTACATGAAATTGTCAACTAATCACACACAGCAAGTGATATGCTCTAGGCTCATTTGTCTAATAGACATCAGGACCTCCCTTCTTGTTTTTTTTTATGCTGACTCTGTGTATGAGGTCAACTTGAGCTACTCACTGATTAATATTCTCATGGAGACAGTATCATCTTTGTCTACTATCTGTGGGTGTACTAAAAAACAAACTATTACTACTATTGTATCTCACTTTGTTCACTGTTGTGCATCACTTGTGTCTCTTACATTAGACAACCTGTTGTATGAATGTGAACTTGTCACTCAGCCTGTTATCTGTGATTGAGACAGTCTTTCTCTCATAGCATCTTACTTTGAGTATTTGTATGGATGTGAAGTCACTGTTGTACTGTGTTTGCCACCACCACCTGTGTTTGTTGCTGATGTGACTGATGTTACATCAATTTCTTGGGCTTCTTTGTTATCCAATGTCATTGTAGACACCCTTTGCACTTTGAACCTGGACTTGATATCATCATGTATTCACTGTCTTATATCTTCTGACAAGCCATCTGTGAATTTATGCTCACACTGCAAGACATGTGTAGGACTTGTGAACCACTTTATTGAACATGTCTGCTACCTTGAGAGTATCAGTCTGGAAACTCTGTATGATGTTTTGCTCACTTATTTCCCCTTTTATTTACCTGACAAGCCCTCAAGGGAGTCCTTTGTGTTACACATCCTTTGATACAAATATGGTGACAACATCATTTCAAGCTTATCAAAGGCTTCAAGTTCTTCTCTGGATATTTGATGTGAGCATAAACTGACCAAAGTGATCAAAAAGAAGCAGGCTTTGACTGAATATGACTGTGGGTGGCCTACTGTGGTTCCTTATGATGTTGTTCTTGACTTCCTGAATCACTATTGCAATGGCTCCAAATGGACAGAATCTTTTGTGTGTGTAGTATGCTCCCAACATCAAGAGAGTGTCAAACAAGTTGAGGTCATCTCAAACACTCCAAAGCTCAGCCTTGAACTGTTGCATCTCACTGACCCATACATTATCTGTAAGTGTATCATTCAGTCCATATTCACTGAATTTAATTACTCTAATTCAGTTCTTGATAGGTTTATGTTCAAGAGACATGGTGTCATTTAGGATCATGAAGACTTGGCAACTCTCAATATTTGCTCTGAATGTATGACTTCTCTTTCTCATAAAAAAGCTCCTCTACCTAGCTTTGGCCAATGGTCTCTTTCATGGGTGATTGTCTGATCAATTCTGTGACTTATCATAGGTAGAGGCAAGGATTTGTGTAATATACTATACTACAGCTCATGTTACCCAGTTATTCCAGTCATCAAATGCTTCACAACCCTAGGTATTTCATGGAAATATGTGTGCTCATAATATGAATGTGGTGTCAACAGCATATGTCTTACCATGAACACCATCTGATATGTCTGGTTTTCTTAGTATGATATTCATTGGACCTAGAAAGTTTGACCCTGCCTGGCTTGAAGCAACTTTTTGTGTGTGTAAATCTAAAGTCTGGAAGTTCCTCCTGTAGTTAAAGAACCACAATCACTTGTATGCAGATATTCCTATCAACACTAAAATCCTTGACCTATATGTAGAGGATGGCATACTTCCAGGCTTGTCTGATTGTATAGTGGTAGACAATGAATTAGATGCAAAAGTTATGTTTGAGGATGAAACTGCTGGCTTTGAGGACAATCCTGATGCTCTCTTGACTACTGATCAAACTAACAGCACTGACAATACATCTGATTTAGTAGTGCTTCTTGAAAAAATGAGTGTTTTGGATCCTGAGAGTGTTACTGTCAGTGGTTGAACATTTACTGCTGCTGCTCTCTGTAATCTAATCTCTAAATCTTTGTCTCAACCTGACTTGATTGTATATTATAGCTTATACTCTATCAATGAGTACAATAACCCTAATCTCTTCCCTGGCATATTTCCTACCCTATACCCTTATGGTTTGGGCAGTTTTAATGACAAGTAGTGCTCTGAGACCATCTCCTTTCAATTGCAAGCACATTACTCATTGAATCTATCAGACTCTTGACCGACATGAAATTCATATTGTGCTGAGTCAGTAAACAACACCACACAACCACTACAATACCAATCAATAGTTCATACTATGACCTAATACTCTACCAAGTTTTGTAATATTTGACTAAGCCGTTCTAGAGATATGAAATTTTCATTGAGCATTCATTTTGATAGAATCTTAGTACTATTATAGCTAGTTAATTAGCACTAATCATGTAAACTGGCCCCAGATAGGAGATTCAGATCATGTGATCAGAATCACATGATCCTTGTTACATAATCATTGTCTTGCCTGGACTACACAGCCTCCCAGGAACAAGAACAGATCTAGATTTCATAGAACTCAATGTGATGACTATTCAATCAATTTCAAATGATTGCATTGAGAATTTGAAATATCACATCACCTGTAACTATGGAGATCAAGACAGTGATTAATCTCCTTCATTTCCAATTCCTCATTCATTCCTGTGCCATTATTGTGTCAATAGGTTTGATATTCATGAAATGAATGAAAAGCATTGCCATAACCTTGTCATAGCCTTGTTATAGACTTGTCAGGGATTCCCCTGGGATTTTCCCAGATCTGGGTAACCATGTCTAAAATTAAGACACCATCTCATTTCATTTGAGAGGCCTGACAACCAGATCTAGATCCAGAGATTTAGATCTCACCCAAATGAGAGTTTGGAAATGGACTAATTA
>JBBPLB010000150.1:0-18624 GCA_038089595.1 Bothia castanella
AACGACTGGGAATAGTGCCCCAGCGTTGTGACGTCCTAGGAGCAGCTTATCCAACATACTCAATCGGTTGACCTACTGTTGAATGGTCACTATAGCTAGAGTCTACGCTTTAGTGTAACAAGAGAGGGGGCAGGGGCTGGTCTTCAGGTGCTTTCAGGTGAAGAGATGAACATCTATGGGGGGGTTGTTGATCCAGAAATGATTTTCAAGGGTGGTGTATGGATCAGAAGGGGAAGATTGCTGAGGTGTGTATTATGTGTCTTTGCTGTCTTAGGAGCATTTGATAAATGAGATGTGGAATTTCATGACAGGAAGGCCATCATTGTTTTGAAGGAGGGAGAAATTGTGGCATTTGATGTGTTTGAAGGGTTTGAAACTGTCGATGGATTGGATGGTGAATTCTCCAAGTCATACAATACAGTAAAAGGTTACTGTGAGGCAGGCGAAGATTGCTGCATCCCTTGGGTTGTTGAGATCAAGATGGTTGTAGATGGTTTCTAGGTCCTCTATTATGATGGGCAGGTACTTGGGATGCTTAGAGAACTTAGGTGCAAGTTTGGACACCCCTTGAAGTGAGCTTGAGCTCATCTTGGTTGATATTCCATGGGTGTCCATGAAGCTGGTACCAGGCCCAGATAGTGGTTGCAAAGTTGGAAATGGTGGATCTAGAATACACTCCAGCACAGCTGGCTAGGGATGTTACCAGAGGGGCATGTGATATGGGACAGCACTCATGTTCTGGGATGTTAGTCAGGTCACAGTAAACATGAAATATGAGAAGGCTGGTGCCATAGAGCTCCTTGATGCTGTCTTCCCATGAAGCACCAGTCACCTTAAGAACTCTGTTCAGAGCGTCATTGGAAATGAAAGAGGTGTTCTGATTGGCATTTTGGGCTAAGGGCATGGAGGGAGTCTATAGCTGAAGGCAGTCTTTGGCAAGGCAATGAGGACAGAAAGGAGATGGGAGAGATCGAAGGTTTGGTTGGTATGGGCATAGCTTAGCTGAGGGTCTTGCTGAGTCAGCCATGTTTTTGTTCTAGGGAATGGGGGAATTGAAGCAAGAATTATCAGACAAGGTTATTGAGGAGAGAGTTGAGGATAAACTTGTCTTCCTCTTGAGTGAGGGCTTGGATGCATTCATGTGCCATTTGCTCCCATCTGATTTGGTTGATGATTTTGGCAGCAATAGTAGGGTAAGCACTTTCTTGGAGGAGGTGAAGCTCTCTAGATGAGAGAGGGTCTGTGGCATTTGAGATGTATTTGTGGAGGGATTTGGGGGTGGGGAAGAGAGGGAGCTAGAGGTGGAGGGAGCTGAAAATTCCACGAGACAGGAGATCTGCTGGTGACTTGCACAAAAATCATATTGTGCTGAGTCAGTAAACAACACCACACAACCACTACACTACCAATCAATAGTCCATACTATGACCTAATACTCTACCAAGTTTTGTAATATTTAACTAAGCCATTCTAGAGATATGAATTTTTCATTGAGCATTCATTTTGATAGAATCCTAGTACTACTGTAGCTAGTTAATTAGTGCTAATCATGTAAACTGGGCTAAGATAGGAGCTTCAGATCATGTGATCAGAATGACATGATTCTTGTTACATAATCATTGTCTTGCCTGGACTATATAGCCTCTTAGAAACAGGAACAGATCTAGATTTCATAGAACTCAATGTAATGACCATTCAATCAATTTCAAATGATTGCATTGGGAATTTGAAATATCACATCACCTGTAACTATGGAGATCAAGGCAGTGATTAATCTCCTTCATTTCCAATTCCCCATTCATTCCTGTGCCATTACTGTATCAATGAATTTGATATTCATGAAATAAATGAAAAGCATTGCCATAGCCTTGTCATAGCCTTGTCAGGGATTCCCCTGGGATTTTCCCAGATCTGGGTAACCATGTCTAAAATTAAGGCACCATCTCATTTCATTTGAGAAGCATGACAACCAGATCTAGATTCAGAGATTCAGATCTCACCCAAATGAGAGTTTGGAAGTGGACTAATTGGGCCAGCATAGCCACTCTGTAAATGTATATAAGGAGACTGATTTTTCAGATAAGATAAGGGCGAAGATTTAGAGATAAGATAATAAGATAAGATCCACTAAGGTAGTAACACTACTAGGATACTTAAGCTTCATCTTATTCAAACAATCTTTAAGTACATTAACAAACAATTAGTAATCAGCACTAAAGCAGAAAGCTATTACTATATTAGGGTGGCTTACTAAGCAGAAAAAGCCCCTGATTACATCATCATCAACTGATACAGTGCCACTATACTAGCTATTGGTTGAGTGTACACCTTCACAAATCAGATCTTCGTTGACCCAATAAACAAGGTATCAACTAACCATCACAAGGACACATAGAGAGACCCTTAAAAGAAATATTACAGATACTTTCCCACACACATTTAGAAGGAGATTCCCACGTAAAACCTAAAATACTAAGTTTTACTTGAGGAATTTATCTTTCAACAACAACAAATACACACATCAAGCTGTGTATCTAGGATCTTATATCATACTATTACCTGTTTAAGATGAATCAGGTATAGCCACAGCCACCAAGTGTCAAGCACAAACAAACAAACAAAGAGGCATTAGTGTACAAAGTCTATTGAATAGAACTTTGACACATTTATTTGAGGAATTTATTTCTCAACCATAACAGTTACATACATTAAGCTGTGTACCTAGGATATTACATCATACCATTACCTGTTTAAGACAAATCAGGTACAGCCACAGCCTCTAAGAATAAGGTAGTAATCAGTATTGTTACACTAAAGCGTAGACTCTAGCTATAGTGACCATTCAACAGTAGGTCAACCGATTGAGTATGTTGGATAAGCTGCTCCTAGGACGTCACAACGCTGGGGCACTATTCCCAGTCGTTCAAGACGATGATGAAGGAGGGAGACTTAGTGGGGCAGGGTTCCCACTTAAGGATCGGAGTGAGACTAGAATCTAGCTGGTATTGTATAGAACTAGCTTAGAGTTTACATGGAGAGAGTTGGCCTACTTATAGTCCATGGAGGTGGCTATGTGGGAATGGGAACTATGAGTATCATCAAAGAAGAGGGATGATACAAGGAGATAAGGTCCGAATAGAAGATAGCAACGGTGAGAGAAAAGTATAAGGTGAAAGATAAGAAATGCTACCAATGGGAAAATATGATAAGACTATGGAAAGGTAGCAAATAGGTAGCGAGGGGTCCAAGGAGTTGATTAAAGTTTGAAGTAGCACACGCTATTGTAAGTGTGCGCCCATGGGAATAGCTCAGTCTGTTTGTAATAGTGAAGAAAAGAGGGGCTAGACGAAGGAAAAGAAAAAGATCGTAACATTACTCCAGTGTTAGCTTCAAGTGAACCTCACTTGACTTACAACTCTCTATACCCTCCGTAAGGGGATCCTGTCATGTTCCCTTCAGCTTCATCATTGACAAAGAACTCATCCTCGAGTAGTTTGTCATCCCAGGAAGGGCAACTGTAGGTAGAGTGGACAGGGGTGCATGAACAAGTGCAGGGGGTGTGAACGCATTCGTGCTGGAAATGTCCTGGAGCAGCAGTGGAACAGTAAGGGCAAATGTATTGAGGACAATCACGTTTCCAATGGTCGGTACTTCCACATTCAAAGCAATGGGAGGGTCGGTGGGAAGTGGATGAGGGCGGTGGTTGTTCTGACCTATGGATGGTGACTCCGATAACACGTTGGAAGATGGTTCCTTCCAAGACCTGCATGAAATACACCTCTTGTTCGTCTGGGGGGGTGGATGTGTTGGATGGGGTCAGAGCTGGAGTGGATGGAGGTGGAGTGGTGGTTTCTACGGATACATTGTCTGCCTTCTGTCGATTCTTCTCTATTGCCGATGAGGGTAGACTATAAGGTCCTACTATAGTGGTCTTCCGGTGAGAAGATTATTTCGGGGTTTGAGAGGAGGGTGCCGATGTTGTAGTGATAGGTGAGTTTGAAGTAGTGGATGGAGGTGAGGTTGAGGAGTGCCTGGGGGGAACAGGAAGAGGCTGGGGAGCCACTGGGGGAGACAGTTCCCTGGGGGGTGGTTTGACATGGTGGGGGGTATCGTGAAAATAATAGCTTCAATCGTCCATCGAGAGGGAGAGTAGAACTGGGCGAAGTACATGCCCGATGGTTGAGAGTGGTAAAAGGTTGATGATATCCAGTATCCCTAGGTGCTCAAGAAGATCGAGGACAGAAGTACGATGGTGTACTAGGGCATGGCCTATGGTTATGAATTGAGAATCCCTCATATGAGAGGGTTCGATTCTAGAGTAGAGGATGTGAACGGAAGTGTAGGAATAGTAAGCTTGGGTTGCAAGGATAAGGGAGGTGTTTCTGGTGAACTCATCGGTATGTTCCATCCCTAGAGAGATGACCAGGTCATCCAGTAAGGAGGCGATAAGTATGCGCCTGGTATACTGAGGGAGTTGAGTGGTAGTAATAGGAATGACTGGGGAGTTGTTGATGAAAAGGTTGGAGGTAGGTTCAGCAGAGGACTGTATGGTTTGGAGAAGACTTTTTGCGATGAGGGTGAGAATTTTTAGTGGGGGTGAGGGAGGTGAAAACTTTCAGGAATTTCTCCTTATATTTGGCAAGTATTTCAGGGGCGTCCTCGGCTATGTTTGCTTCTGGTTCCCACGTCGAATCTGCTCTAGAGTAACCTTCCCACCAGACAAGGAATTTCCACTTAGTTTCGGGACCTTTATGTGCGAGAAGGGAGTGGATTTCATATTGTTCCTGTCCCTTGATGGTGATTGGGGGAGGTAAGGAGTGGTTAGGGCTGTGTTTGGCAGTTTCGGTATAGGTAGAGAGGTTAGATGCATGGAATATATCCCGAATTGTCCAAGTGGAAGGGATTTTTAGTCAGTAGGTGATAGGAGATAAGACCTGTGTGATTTCGAAGGGTCCATGTTGCTTTGGTGACAGTTTACGTGATGGGAGATGGAGGGCAAGATTTCAGCCTTCTACTCATACCTTATCTCCGACTTTCCATGGTTTGAATCTGGAGGTGATTCGTTCCCTCATGAGTCTTTTTGCTTTTTTGTGTGCTTCTAGGGCTTCTCCTCTGGAGTGTTCCAGGGAGGAGAGTCGGGATTGTAGTGCAGGAATGAATGTTTTTCCAATTTTCAGGTAGGGACAGGGTTGATAGTCTATCATGAGAGTGAACGGAGTTTGTTGGGTAGTAGAGTGTACCACAGAGTTATGGCAGAACTCGGCGATAGGGAGTAATTTGAACCATTTATTTGGGTTTCCATCACAGAATATTCTTAGGAAGGTTTTGACTTCCTGATTTATCCATTCCATTTCTCCGTCAGTTTGGGGGTGATAAGGGGTGGAAAGGGCAATTTTGTAGTCAAGGAGTCATCCAAGTTCTCTGGCAAATACTGAGGCAAACTGGGGACCTCTGTCGGAGATACATTTGTCATGTAGTCCAAAACGTTTGAACACATGATCATGAAAAAGTTGAGCAACTCCCTTTGCGTCAATGGTTTTTAGACAAGGGAGGAGAATTACCCCCTTTATAAGGCCATGGTCAACTACAACCATAAGAGAGTCAAAACCCTTGGAAAGAGGCAAGTTGGTGACCAAGTCAACTAAGACTTGTTGGAAAGGACGAGTGTATTGTGATGGAATTGGGTGGAGGGGTGGTAGGACCAGATGAGTATTAGGTTTGTTGGCCTGGCAAGTAGCACAACCTTTAATGTAATTTTTGACCTGAGTGGTCAGTCTGGTCCACCAGTAGTCCTGTTGGAGTTGATTGATGGTTCTAAAATGTCCCCCATGTCCGGCAGAAGGGGAATCATGAGCATGGGAAATCAGATCTTTTCGAGTGGGTTCTGGCACATATAGGCATCCCTTGAAGTAGAGACAGCTATCAAGGTATGTCCAGTCCTCTTTGCAGGCCCTGGGGAAAAGAGAGGAGTCGGAAGCAAGGGCATCCAGTGTCTTCTTTACAAGGGGGTCATCAGGGGTTGATGATGCAATTTTGTTTGCTAATGCAGCATCAATTAGGTTGATGAAAAGTTGGTCGGGTAGAAGGGTTGAGATATTATTGTTACTGGTGTCGACGTCTGAGATTCGACTTAAAGCATTGGCAGGTCCCATTTGGGATCCTGGTAGATGTTTGAACTATAGGTTGAAATCCTGTAAAAAGAGAAGCCATCTGGCCTGTCGTCTAGACAGTTTCCTGGGTTCCCAGAAATAGGTCAGGTTCTTGTGATTCATGAGTATAGTTACTGGATGTCCTGTTCCTGAGAGGTATTGCCGCCAGGTGTGCAATGCTTGGATGACAGCAAGGAGTTCTCTATCATAGATGTCATAATTTTGTTCTGCAGATCTGAAGGTCTGGGAGAGGTATGCACAGGGGTGAAGGGCTCCTGTGGCATCTTTTTGCATTAGGACTCCTCCTGAGGCAAAAAGAGAGGCATCAGTCATTACAAAGAATAGAGTAGAGGTGTCTGGCATCTGTAGTATTGGTGTAGAGAGGAAGGAGTTTCAAAGAACTTCGAAGGAATTCTGGTGGGAAGATGACCAGTTCTATATTGAGGTTTTCTTGGTAAGATCTAGTAGAGGTCAAGCAATATCAGAGAAGGAGGGGATGAATCTTCGGTAGAAGTTACAAAATCCTAAGAATGAACAAACACCCTTGACCGAAGAGGGGGGTTTCCATTCGGCAATTGCTTTTAATTTGACTGGGTCCATAACAATTTTCCCAGGTCTGATGATCATTCCTAGGTATTCAACTTCGGACACATTGAATAGACATTTAGAGAGTTTGAGACGTAGTTTTTCCTCTCTAAATCGTTGGAGTACCCGTTTGGTGCATTCCTGATGTTCTTTATAGTTTTCCAAGTAAATTAGGACATCATCCATGTAGATGACAAGCCATCCTTTAGTGATGAGATCCTTGAAGGCATTATTCATGTATGCCTGGAATGTGGAGAGGGAGTTACATTGTCCGAAGAACATAATGGTTGGTTTGTATAATCCAAAAGGGGTGATAAAGGTGGCTTTCCACTGGTCCTCTGGTTTGATGCGGATGTTATTATATCCCTATCGGACGTCAAACTTAGTGAAGTATTTGGCTTTCTTTAGTTTATTGATGAGGTCGGAGATCAGAGGAAGGGGATAAGCATTCTTGATGGTTGCTTCATTGACGTATCGATAATCTTGGCATGGGCGAAGGGATCCATCCTTCTTTGGTACAAAAAAGAAAGGGGCTAGGGTGACTTGGATAGAACTAATTTGCCTGTGCAAAGATGTTCATCAATGAAGGTTTTACAAGCTTCCGTCTCCTTCGGATTCAAGGAGTAGGTTTTTCCAACTTTTGGAACGAAATCGGGTTTCAACTTGATGGTATGGTCAAAGGTTCTATGTGGTGGGAGCTCTTTTGATTCTTCTTCAGAGAAGACGTCGGAAAAGTCAGAAAACTCATTTGGGAGGTCAATTTCCCCTTTTTCTGCTTTCTGGGCTACTTTGGTTGATATGGTGACTTTCTTTATAACTAGGGATCGAAGATATCTGGTAAAGTTTTGTTCAGTCCAGAGATCTGGGTTGAGGTTAAAAGACCTCAATAGATATCTTTGGGGGCTTTGATCTGGGGTGGGGGAAGGAGTTTTCGATAAAGATATCTGGCCAGTTGCCCAATCTATAGAGGGGTTGGCTGTTCTAAGCCAGGGGAGACTGAGGATGAGGTCTTCTTTCCCAAGAGAAATAACGTATGCTTTGAGTTTCTCAGTTCATCCTTTCATGGTGATGGTGATAGGGACGAAAGAGGATATCTTCCCAGCTTGGTTGCTGGTTCCGTCAGCGTTTTGTGCATTTATGGGTTTTTCAAGTGGTTTGGTGGGGATTCGGTGCTTCTGAACAAGGGTTAGATTGATAAAGCACCCAGTTGCTCCACTATCAATCAGGGCCTTTGTTTCGATGACTTTTACTCAAGTAGAGATGAGGACAGGGATGCAAATAGATTGCACACAAGAGTTTGTCATAAATACAGGAGCAAGAGATTGGGAAGATGGCATCGAGTCTTCTTCCCTCTTTAGAAATCCTCGATAGAAACAACTGCTATAGTCTGGTCCTCCTCCTCTTCTTCTTCTGCGAAGCATGTTTGGAGAACCTTGAGGATATCTTCTTTTGAGACATTTCGTTGGGTGAGAACGTTTAAGTATTCCTTTATTGGTTCTTCTGGTTCAACCAGTTTTGATTCAGTGGGGATAACCCTGACTCTTTGTGGGTTTCTGGGGGGTCTAGGCAGTGGAGAGGAGGTCAATTCTTCTTTTTTGTGATCTCTGGCCATATGCCCTGGTTTGCCACATATGAAGCATTTTCCCTTCTTCATGTATTCGGCTCTATCTGTGAGGGAAAGGTGAATGTGGTCCACATCCATGGCGTTGGGGTCTTAAGTAGATTTGGAGTGGGAGGAGTGATTGGGGAAATACTTTTTCCCTTGGAAGAGAGTGTCGACTCATTTGATATGGTTATGGAAAAGGTTTGACTTTTCAATCCATTCTTTCAGGGTGGTGGGTTCTTTTTTGCAAGACAGAACTTTGACTACGATTCGTCTATCCATCCCATTGATAAGCCATTCAATGAGGGCTCTATCATCCTTGATCTGGGAGCGAGTGGCAAGGAGTTGGAATTGAGAGATGAACCTTTCAAATCTGTCATCTTGTAGGGTTCTTCTTTGTTTTAGAGTCAAGAGGTCAGCTCATGCTTTCGTGCTAGGATCATAAGGGGTAAACACATCTCAGAAGGCTTTCTCAAATTTCTCCCAAGTAAGTTCTTTGTTTACTTCCTCTTTGCTACTCATTTCTGTGATCTTAAGGTGCCATCCTTCAGAGAAGTCTTTCCCTTGCCCTTTGCTCATCTTGTTCAGGGCGGTAAGGATCTGTGCAGACTCGGAATAGAGTTTTCCATTCATGAGAAAGTATGCTCCCATGGAAAGAATCCATCTGGAGGCATCTTCAGAGTTTCCGGAGAAATCTTCAGGGAGACCTGCCCTGAGTTCTACAAGTTTTTCTGACATGTCTTCTTTTTCTGATTCAGATTCCTCTTCTGAGTCTGTTGGGAAAAGGGGGCTATTGGGGCAATGAGAGGATGCAGGTGGTTCTGGGTCAGGTTCTGGAGAATCGATGGGTATGGGTTCTGCTGCTGTTCCGAGCGATGACTCAGCTACAGGAACTAGTTCATAACCAGTGATCTGGTTCTGGAGACCTCAGATAGCTCTTCTAACAAATCCTTCTGGAGGTGGTTCTTCTCCGTAATGGGGTTCTTCTTTCTCTTCTTCTGAGGAGACTGATGGTACTCTCAATGGGCGATGTCGGGGGGTTAATGCTGGATTGGCCGAGAAGGAGGATCCTGCGATCCTTCTAGGATTTCTTCTTTCTGAAATGATGGGTGGCTTTACTTCATGATGGAAGAAGCAATAAGGAAGCTAGTTCTTTTGTTATGCTAAAGTGTAGACTCTAGCTATAGTGACCACTCAACAGTAGGTCGACTGACTGAGTACATTGGATAAGCTGCTCCTAGGACGTCACAACGCTGGGGCACTATTCCCAGTTGTTCAAGACGATGACGAAGGAGGGAGACTTAGTGGGGCAGGGTTCCCACTTAAGGATCGGAGTGAGACTAGAATCTAGCTGGTATTGCATAGAACTAGCTTGGAGTTTACATGGAGAGAGTTGGCCTACTTATAGTCCATGGAGGTGGCTATGTGGGAATAGGAACTACAAGTATCATCAAAGAAGAGGGATGATACAAGGAGATAAGGTCCAAATAGAAGATGGCAATGGTGAGAGAAAAGTATAAGGTGAAAGATAAAGAATGCTACCGATGGGAGAATATGATAAGGTTATGGAAAGATGGCAAATAGGTAGCGAGGGGCCCAAGGAGTTAGTTAAAGTTTGAAATAGCACATGCTATTGTAAGTGTGCGCCCGCAGGAATAGCTCAGTCTGTTTGTAATAGTAAAGAAAAGGGGGGCTAGACAAGGAAAAAGAAAAGATCGTAACAAGTATACCAATTGGTACTAGTGTGCAATCTACTAAGAAGACCTTTGACACACTTGTACACATTAATAGTCAACCCCTTTACCCTAATCAAGCTAGGAAGAAGTCAACCCTAGTCTAGAAGATAATAATCTGTGACTAGGAAGAACAACCAGAGATTTAATTCACTAAGTATAATCTATTGTTTGTTATTCCACCATTGAACTACTGAAGGTTAGTTGTTTACCCATCAGTAAATAGTGAGATTGGGCCTGGAGGAAAGATTGAGGAATACCCCTAGCATTCTATTCATCTTTTCCTAAACAATGACACTGGATTGGAAGCACTTTGGACATATTGGGTGTGAATAGTCTTGATGATAGGGGAGCTGGCAATGAAGTTGTGTATGTGCTTGAAAACTTCATTAATGGCCAGATTATGATACCATCCTATCCTCCAGCCTTCAATGACACTCATGTTGTCTTCATAGATGATGAGATGCTGAGGCTCATTGAGGATAGAGTGGATAGCGTATATGAGGAGTTCCAAAGTGACAGCTTTGGCCCACGTGATGTCATGTTTGCCATGGAGGGTCTGCCATCCCAGGATGAGTCTTCAGGCTTGCCATCAGTTGCTGATGATAATACTGATTCCAATGCCAGAACTGGCATTAGAGTATGCTTTGATGTTGAGGAGGGATGGGGGAGGTTTGATGGGCTGAGTTACACAGTTCTCAGTGATTTGTGTTAGCCACCAAAAGAGGTCTCTGTTGACATGAGAGTCAGGGTGGTAGAGGGTGAAGGGTTTTTTTGTGTATGTCATAAGCATGGATTCCAAACCTGTCAGGTATGCACACCCAGACAGGATTAATGCCACAGCATGCAATAACTTGCCATACAGTTCTTGTATGTTTTTGAGGTTATGTTTGTGTCTATCATGCCACTTGCTGATTGCCTTAGTATATTTCTTGACTTTGGCTTGACTAAAAGAGACCATACAATGCTCTAAGTCCCATAAGAAACTGATGTAGATGGTTGAGGGGGCGAAAGGCTGGTCCTTGGAGGCTTCCCAAGGTATGCCTAGATCATATGAGATCCAGTCAATGTCATCCATGCTGTTACAATCTTTTTCTTTCTTTCTTCTAGCCCCTCTTCTCTTCATTACTACAAACAGACAGAGCTATTCCCATGGGCACATACTTACAATAGCATGTGCTATTTTAAGCTTTGATCATCTCCTTGGACCTCTTACCTATATAGCCACTCTTATGGACTATAAGTAGGCCAACATCTCCTATAAAACCCCAAGCTAGTTCTATACAATACCAGCTAGATTCTAGTCTCTCTTTGATCCTTAAGTGGGAACCCTGCCCTACTAAGTCCTTCTCCTCCATCACTGTTTCTAATGACTGGAAATAGTGTCCTAGCATTGTGACTCATAGGAGTAATCAGTCTAAAGAACTTAGTCAGTCAATCTACTGTTGAGTGGTTGCTATAAGCTAGGGTCTATGCCACAGCATAACAAAAGAACTAGCTTTCTTATTGCTTCTTCCATTGCGAAGTAAAGCTGTCCATCATTTCAGAAAGAAGGAATCCCAGGAGGATTGCAGGATCCTCCTTCTCTACCATCCCAGCATTAAGCCCTCGACATCACTTGTTGAGAGCACCATTGATTTCCTTAGAAAAAGAGGAAGAAGAACCTCATTACAGAGAAGAACCAGTTCTAGAAGGATTTACCAGAAGAGCTATCCAAAGCCTCTAGAACCAGATCACTGGTTATGAACTAGTTCCTGTAGCTGAATCATCACTCGGAACAGCAACAGAACCCATACCCATCAACCCCCCAGAATCAGAACTAGAACCACCTGTAGCTCCTTATTGTTCCCATAGCTCTCTTTTTCCAACAGACTTGGAAGAAGAATCTAAACCAGAATCAGAAGATATGACTGAAAAACTTGTCAAACTAAGGGTAGATATCTCAGAAGACTTCTTCAGAAATTCAGAAGATGCCTCTAGATAGATCCTCTCTATGAGAGCATATTTCCTTATGAATGGGAAACTTTACTCCAAGTCTACACAGATCCTTACTGCCCTAAACAAGATGAGCAAAGAGTAAGGAAAAGACTGCTCCGAAGGATGGTACTTTAAAATCGTGGAGATGAGTCACTTAGGAAAAGAGGAGGCAGACAAAGAATTCACTTGGGAAAAGTTCGAAAAAGCCTTTTGAGATGCATTTACTCCTTATGATCCCAGTGTAAAAGCATGAACTGATCTTTCCACCTTGAAACAAAGAAAAACACAGCATGACAATGGGTTTAAAAAATTCATCTCTTAATTCCAACTTCTTGCCACTTACTCCCAGATCAAGGACAATAGAGCCCTTATCAAATGGCTTATCAATGGGATGGACAGACATATTGTTGTCAAGGTCCTATCTTGCGAAAAGGAACCTACTACCCTGAAAGATTGGATTGAAAAATCCAACCTCTTTCATAATCACATTAAATGAGTTGATGCTCTCTTCCAAGGAAAAAAATATTTCTCTAGTCATTCCTCCCATTCCAAATCCACCTGAGACCCCAATGCCATGGATGTGGATCACATTCATCTTTCTCCTACAGATTTAATGGAATACATGAAAAAGGGGAAGTGCTTCATATGTGGAAAATAGGGACACATGGCCAGAGACCACAAGAAGGAAGAATTGACCTCCTTTCCACCACCTAGACCTCTCAGAAACCCACAAAGGGTTAGAGTTATTCCTACTGAATCGAAACCTTTAGAACCCAAGGACCCAATGAAAGAATACTTGAATGTTCTCACCTAGCAAAATGTTCTGAAAGAAGACATCCTCAAAGTTCTCCAAATGTATTTCATAGAAGAAGAAGAGGATGAGGATCAGACAGTAGCAGTTATCTCTGTCAGGGATTTTTGAAGAGGGAAGAACACTCGACACCATCTTCCCCCCAATTTCTTACTCCTGTATTTATAAAAACTCTCATGTGCAATCCATTCGCATCCCTGTCCTCATTTCTACTTGAGCAAAAGTTGTCAAAATAAAGGCCCTGATTGATAGTGGAGCGACTGGGTGTTTTATCAATCAAACCCTTGTTCAAAACCACCAGATCCCCACCAAACCATTAAAAAAACCCATGAATGCACAAAATGCTGATGGAACTAGTAACCAAGCAGGAAAGGTATCTTCTTTTGTCTCAATCACTATTTCTATGAGAGGACGAACTGAGAGACTAAAAGCATACATCATCTCTCTAGAAAAAGAGGATCTCATCCTCGGGCTCCCTTGACTTAGAATAGCCAACCCCTCTATAGACTAGGCAACTGGCCAGATATCTTTACCTAAAAACCCTTCTCCTGCCTCAGATCAAAGTCTTCAAAGATGCCTATTGAGGTCTTTTAAACTTGACCCAGATCTCTAGACTAAACAAAGCTTTACCAAATACCTTTGATCTCTGACTATAAAGAAAATCACTGTCTCAACCGAAGCAGCCCAGAAATCAGAAAGAGGAAAGATTGAACTCTCAAAAGAATTCTCTGACTTCTCCAATGTCTTCTCTGAAGAAGAGCCTAAAGAGCTTCTACTGCATAGAATCTTTGATCACACCATCAAGCTAAAAACAGATTTCATTCCAAAAGTTGGAAAAACTTACCCCCTGAATCCTAAAGAAACAGAAGCCTACAGAACCTTCATTGATGAACATCTTTGCACTGGCAAAATAGTCCCATCTAAATCTCTTCAAGCAGCCCTCTTTTTCTTCATACCAAAAAAAGATGGATCTCTTCACCTGTGCCAAGATTATTGATACATTAATGAAGCAATGGTCAAGAATGCTTATTCCCTTCCTCTAATTTCTGACCTCATTGACAAACTGAAGGAAGCCAAATACTTCATCAAGTTTGACGTCCAATGGAGATACAATAACATCTGCATCAAACCAGAAGACCAGTGGAAGGTCGCTTTTATTACCCCTTTCAGACTATATAAGCCAACTGTCATGTTCTTTGGACAGTGTAATTCCCCCTCTATATTCCAGACATATATGAACAATGCCTTCAAGGACCTCATTGCTGAAGGATGGCTTGTCATTTATATGGATGATGTCCTGATTTATTCCAAAGACTATAAAGAGCACCAGGAATGCACCAAAAGAGTATTGCAGTGGTTTAGAGAAGAGAAGTTGTGCCTCAAACTTTCTAAATGCTTATTCAATGTGTCTAAAGTTGAATACTTAGGAATGATCATCAGACCTGGCAAAATTGCTATGGACCCTATCAAACTAAAAGCAATCACTGAGTGGAAACTGTTACAATCTTTTTCTTTCTCTCTTCTAGCCCCTCTTTTCTTCACTACTATAAACAGACTGAACTATTCCCATAGGCATGCACTTACAATAGCATGTGCTATTTCAAACTTTGATCAACTCCTTGGACCCCTTACTATCTAATCAATACCTTTCCATAGTCTTACCATATTTTCCCATCGGTAGCATTCCTTATCTTTCATCTTATACTTTTCTCTCACCATTTCTATCTTCTTTATGGACCTTATCTCCTCATATCATCTCTATTCTCTGATGATACTCATAGCTCCTACTCCCACATAGCCACCTTCACAGACTATAAGTAGGCTGACTTTCCTCCTATAAACTTTAAGCTAGTTCTACACAATACCAGCTAGATTCTAGTCTCCTCTTGATCCTTAAGTAGGAACCCTGCCCCACTAAAAGTCTCCCTCCTTTGTCACCGTCTTAAACAACTGGGAATAGTGCCCCAGTGTTGTGACTTCTTAGGAGTAGCCAGCTCAAGGCACTCAGTCAGTCGACCTACTATTGAGTGGTCACTATAAGCTAGGATCTACACATCAGTGTAACAATAGCTGTCATTGGACAGACTGCCCTCAAACCATATGTGGCTGCCAGTTTGCCTGAAGCTGACTGCAAGGATTTCTTGGTGTCACTGCTGACAAGTTGTATTGTATTCAAAAATGTGTTCTCAACATATATGGAAGAAAACATGGTCGTCTACCCATTTGTCGAGGGGACTGATTCCCTAATGACACATGATCTCAGCACCAGTATCTGTGATGAAACCATAGATCCCACATGAAGGGAAAGCACCGAAAGTAGCACATGTGTCCACACATCCAAAAAATCGAGATATATGAACTACTACAGTAGGCCATTGAGAGGGATGGAGCAGAACAGTCCTGTATGCTTCTGCCACATCTCTCATAGTAGCTTCAGATCTGGAAAGGAGCCTAGAAATGAGAAGGTAAATAATCGAGAATTTTCCCCATAAACAAGGAAATGAGTCAGAAATTAAGGAGGTATTGATAGATTGGTTAGAAAAGGTAGGGGAAATGTTAGTAGAGAAAGAAAAATTTTGAATGAGTCTGAATTTGCCTAGGCAGCCAGACTTAGGGATGAGAGAAAGAGAGGAGGATTGGTATGGATCAAGGATTTCTTCAATTGTTGAAAGGGGGAAAGGACCAAGATAATATTGTTTGTCAATTTCTTTTCTGACAATTTTATCAAACTCAACTGCATATGTGTCAATAGAAATACTATTGGAGGAGGATTGTACAAGATTGATGAGGGGGAATCCTACAAGAAAGTCATTCTTCAAACCTAAGAGAATACAACTGAAATGACTTGTGAGACCTGCCCAGTGAATCACATGCTCCCAGGTATCTGTGTTATAGGGAGTTTGTGGCATGCAGGCACTGTGCATGAGGGCACTTGCTAATGTTGTGCATAAATCCTCCATATCCTGAGCAGAGATGCTTGTGATCATGCTTTTCTGTACATCCGTTGTCTTTTTGCCACATGTGGCAAATGTGGTGCCCTCCATCTTTGGATCAAATAGCCTTGTTGATGCACTCACAGACAGTGTCATATTTGTTGTCCCAGGTTCTGACTGCACAACACTTGATAACATAGTGCTTGTGGTGCCTAAGGTAGATAGTGTAGACTGGGAGGTCTGTATGGTCATGTTTAGAACTACCAGGAGATTGTGGATGAGAGGGAGAGGGCTGAAAGGGTTTGAGACACTTAGAAATTGAGGTTTCTGCAAGCTGTTGAGAAGACAGGGACATGGGCCACTTGGAGGAGCTGAGATTATGTGAGTGCGCTGATTTGGAGGAGAGTGAGAAAAAAATTGATGGAAGGGAAGAGGAAAAGCCTGTAGAAAGCTGAGCCATTACCTGGAGGGGGGGTTATGAAAAGAGAGGAAGGGGAACCAAAGGATGGCCTAAGGAAGGGACACAAGATATGGAGGAAGGACATGCAGAAGAGGAGCACAATGGATGGGGAGAAATGAAGGAGAGGGAGAAGATGAAGTAGACATGGATTAATGGTGAAAGAGGTCCATGCCCTGCAGCAGCCATATGGAAAGCATCCGTTTGTGATGCAGGGTGTGGTGAAGCAGACAGAGCAAATGTGGTTGATAGAGAGAATAGGCCCTTGCCCTACAGCAGCCATATAGAAAGCATTTGTATATGGTGTGGGATGGGGTGAAAAGAAAAAAGACATGGTTGACAGGAAGAGAATGCCTACACCCCACAGCAGCCATATGGAAAGCATCCACGTATGGTGTGGGGTGGGATAAGGAAAAGTAATAGATGCAGTTGATGGGAAAAGAAAAACCTACACCCCACAGTAACTATATGGAAAGCATCCACATACAGTATGGGATGGGATGAGGAATAAAAAATGAGGATGAAAGGAAAAAGGCTGGAATAAAAGGTTGTATTAGGGTACAAGAAAAAGATGATGAAAAAGGTATACATGTCTTGTCTAAGTTGGCCATCTTGGTGTGGTAGGCTTCATCCATTAGCTTGTGTTTGAAGGCCTCCAGTTACACTTGGTCTAGGAGAACGAGAGCAAAGGCTTCTGGGGTTCCTATGGCTTGATGCCATTGGAGCCAGATTCTTCCTTGATACATGAAGAGGGCACATTTGGCGAAATCATCCATGCTGTGTCACCAGTCATGAGATTCTAGTGCCAGCCAAAAATCTCTTATCATCATGATGCATTCCTCAGGCCAGTCATGCTAGCACATAGAAAAGAGCATGCAATGATTTGCTTTGTTGACTCCTTCCTATGAGAGCTTTTTATCAATGACTTTACACTCTTTGGCATGGATGGTGACAGCAGATTGGAAAGTCAGGATCCCAGAGTCTAACTGAACAAGGGCTAGGATGTTGTCATCTGTATGAGTTGCAGTGCTTTCAATGTTGCAAAAGGCTTTATTGGTGAAATGGTAGAGGGGACAGTATGTGCCCTTGCATATCCTATCAAGTACAAGCTGAGAGGGCAGGAAAATGGAACAAGCAGGTATGAGCTTGTTAGAGATGGGGACAAATTTAGATTTGTGCTTTTTGCATTCCTCCTGTTGTGCGAGTTTGAGCTCTTCCTGGCATGCTTGGCACTGCTGCACTGCCTCATGTTCTGCATGCTCTTGCTCCTGCCTTGCTATCTGAGCCTCTTTCTCCAGGCATTGATCCCAAACTGCTCTTGCCTTGGCATTGTTTCATTGCCATAAGGTCAATAGGTTGTCTGTGGCTGCTTCTTCGGTTGCACCAGTGTCAGTGAACAGGCAGCACTCTTCAGTGAACTCGTCTGCAAGGAAATCGGGCGGAATTGTGAGATGTGGGTTGTCCATTATGAAAGGAGAAAAGCAAAAGTGCAAAAATTTTGCGAATGTGATGACGGCGATGCGGACAGTCAGCACTGAGGCAAGCGAGACGGGGACAGAAGGAAAGAGGCAAGGCACCTCGCTTGCCTCATGCACAGACTATACCCTGCGCTGCCTCGTGCCTCGGCTTACGTAGGCTTGCATATGTGCCTGAGGAACAAGCGCTGACGGCACGTGATTCACGAGTTGAGGTTCGAAATGGACCACCTCTTGCCAACTTGAAATGATGCACAATGATCAAATCAACGCCCCTGCTTGGACTTTCCTCTGCGTCGCGTCAATGTACGGAACTCATTATCGTCCGACTTTGTACCAGAAGGTAGTGTGTTGTTGTCATTGACACAGGCGGACTGAGTCCCGTACGAATGGATTTGAGGGCTCAAGCGCGGCGGATCTCCACGCACATGGACTTGTGGGCTGGAACCAGAACAAGAGTACAAGTAGCGCGCTCTGTTGTCGTTTTCACCCCCTGTGTTTCACTCTTTTCTTCCTCTCCGTCGCTGATGAATTCCTGACATCGGTCATGTCAACATGATTCCTGCAGGATGATATACTATTGGGTCAGGGTATGGTTCACCTATGTATAGGACTTTGGGTCGTCATTCCGGGAAATGTGCAAGGCGGCGCGCTTAAAAAAATTCGCTGTTCTATTTCTTGCACGTATGAATTGCTGGTCAGGTATGTCGCATGGTTATATGTCCTTCAACTCATCTCATTGACGTCGTACCGACAGAGCATCGTCAGCGAACCGATCTGCCGGAAGATCGGCTCCTCGACACACTTTTCGGTTGACCTGTTGGCGAGAATGTTGTCATGCTCGTTGCTGGTTATATTTATCTCCGACCGTTTTTGTTTCTACCCATTTCGCATGTCTTCT
>JBBPLB010000151.1:0-18607 GCA_038089595.1 Bothia castanella
TATATTGGTGAGTGCCTTGGTCACCTGAACAGCATTCTCTGCCTTTCCAGAGGAGATGAGACGAATGGCATGCCAGATATTGGCAGAGGAAAGCTTGGATGGATGACCTCCAGTAGCTTTTTGGAGCATAATCTGGATATGGTAGATACATTAAGACCAGTAGTGGATGCAATAGAGTGAGCAGATTGGCCAGCATCAAGCATAGAGAGAATGGTTTGTTTTTGAGTAGGAGAAATGGTTCTCATGATGGTTGTGGTTGGAAACAAAGATGCATGTGAACTATTTTAAACTCAGACATGGTTCTAATATGTGTATTTTTGTTTGTATGACCAAACATAACCAAATAACACTTGATTTCAATGTTATGAGCAAAGGGTGCAAAACTATTGCAATGGTATTGATGTTTTGAAATGGCTGTATCTTTGCAGTATGTAAGCGAAATCACATGACCCAGGGGACAAAGTTGTAGCTAAGGGTTTGTACTTTATTTGTTCCCACCAAAGCAAAGTGAAATTCCCACAAGTGATTGCGGGGCACTTCGTGCTCCAGTTTGAGGTTAGGCATTGCAACAGTTTTACACCTCACTATAGCTACATGTATTGGAAGAAGCATGAAGGACTCAGTTAGACATCAAAAAATGTCTGATTGACTTCCCATGGTCTGTTGGAACATATGAATCAGCCAAGAAGTCAATCAACAATGATATGTACCCTGAAAGCCAGGGAATTGTTGAAGTTGTCACTATTCAAGTTATAATTCAACCAATCAGAATTCAAGAAATAAAGTGTGTCTTATGGGAGTTAAACACTCAACCATAGTCAACCCTAGAGCACTATAACTGCTAGACCACAGTCATGTTGGTTCTAGACTGGTCATGTGATTGTCATGTGACTATGACATCATTATGGTGTTATAGCACACCATAGTCAATGGCATAAACCTCTTATCTATAGGGTTTGTCATAGTAAATAGCAACTAACCCTCTTATCTATGATGTCACTCTATAGGGATTTGTAATCTCTTATGTAATAGAGTTCAAACTCCCTCTTAACCTTATTTTCAACAGTATATAAGATGTATATGTATCACCCTCTATACTATAGTCTCTTAGAGTTGAAATATATTGTTCACTCTATTATCCTTCAACCATAGTAGTGTTGAGTTCATCTCCACTACAAGCTCTATTCATTATATCATCTACATCATCTTCCACACCACTGTTTTCCCTCTGAGTAAGTAACTCCTACTTAGATCCTCTGTGTTTAATCAAAGGGTACATACTCTTTGTTTGAGGACACTGTGTTACTTTACCATCCTACCTTCAATAGATTATGAGCTCTGCATAATTGCAGAACATAATCATCAGTTCTTATCTATGATCATTGCATTTGCATAGAGCAACAGTATGTGGATCTTGATATGCTATGGTTTCTAGCATTCAAGGTTGACTATTCTTGATTGACCTTGAGTCACCAAGTAGTGGTACTTGGTACAACCATGTGTTATCAAGATAAAGAATTAAGCATTTGCTTGCTTATTCTTTATACCTTGTTATTGGATATTATACCTATTGGCTCTTATCTTTTATACTTATTTGATTTGTGTTCAAACATATGCTAATTGTTGTCTGGTCTTGGGTCCTAGGCTTACTATCCAGGTTAGTATCAATGACTTCAAACCATCTACTGGTTGGATGATCAGATACACTTAAAAGCACAAGGTCAATCTACTAGTATACCTCTGATATCCAAGGAGGATATCAATCTTCTTCAAAGGACTATTGATATATACATTAAAGGATTACCTCATGTCCATCTTCACTTCTTGTACCAAGTCAGATCACATTAATCTGAACTACAGTCAATCTATTGACTTCTCTCACTTTCCAAAGTCAATTGACTCTCTTGATATATTATTGTCATCTTGCTTGATATTATATCACAAGAACATTCATCTATCAAATCCTCTATCCAACCTCCAACCTCCTTATGTTCAAATGGCAGCTCAGAACAATATGTTTGCTCCATTTCTTGATGTTTTGCCTACTGTTGTTGCAAATATCATGGCACCTTTGCTAGTCAAACCTCTCCCTAACCTTCCTATGGATTGAGAGATTGATCCTAATAATATGGAACTTCAAGAATACTTGGAGGACCAGCTCCAATTCCAAAAACAGAAGCAATTGAGATCAACTGCTCTCAACTCTTCATCATCAGTCCAAATTGTAGATGATGACCTCTCACACTTGAGGGAAATGACAAATACAAATGCTGACCTACACAAAAATCATATCATGCTGAATCAGTAAACAATACCACATGACTACTACACTACCAATCAATACTCCATACTATGACCTAATACTCCACCAAGTTTCATAATATTTGACTGAGCCATTCTGGAGATAAATTTTTCATTGAGCATTTGTCTTGATAGAATCTTAATGCTACTATAGCTAGTTAATTAGCACTAATCATGTAAACTGGCCTAAGATAGGAGCTTCAGATCATGTATGTGATTCTGATCACATGATCCTTGTTACATAATCATTGTCTTGCCTGGACTGCACAGCCTCCCAGGAACAGAAACAGATCTAGATTTCATAGAACTCAATGTGATAACCATTCAATCAATTTCAAATGATTGCATTGGGAATTTGAAATATCACATCACCAGTAACTATGGAGATCAAGGCAGTGATTAATCTCCTTCATTTCCAATTCCCCATTCATTCCTGTGCCATTACTATATCAATGAATTTGATATTTATGAATTATAACCTTGTCATAGCCTTGTTATAGACTTGTCAGGGATTCCCCTGGGATTTTCCCAGATCTGGGTAACCATGTCTAAAATTAAGGCACCATCTCATTTCATTTGAGAAGCATGACAACTAGATCTAAATCCAGAGATTCAGCTCTCACTCAAATGGGAGTTTGGAAATGGACTAATTGGGCCAGCATAGCCACTCTGTAAATGTATATAAGGAGACTGATTTTGCAAATAAGAGAAGGGCGAAGATTTAGAGATAAGATAATAAGATAAGATTCACTAAGGTAGTAACACTACTAGGACACTTAAGCTTCATCTTGTCTAAACAATCTTCAAGTACATTGACAAACAATTAGTAATCAGCACTAAAGCAGAAAGCTATTACTATATTAGAGTGACTTACTAAGCAGAAAAAGCCCCTGATTACATCATTATCAACTGATACAGTGCCACTAAGCAGAAAAGCACTAGCTATTAGTTGAGTGTACACCTTCATAAATCAGGTCTTCATTGATCCAATAAACAAGGTATCAACTAACTATCACAAGGAAAAATAAAGTGACACATAAGGGAAGGGTGACAGATACTTTCCCACACACATTTAGAAGAAGATTCCCATGCACAGCCTGAAATACTAGATTTTTGCCTAAGAAAGCTATTTCTGTTACGCTGAAGTGTAGACTCTAGCTATTAGCAACCACTCAACAGTAGGTCAACCAACTGAGTACTGGTTATCCATATAGTCACAACGCTGGGGCACTATTCCCAGTTGTTAAGAATGGTGACGAAGGAGGATGTCTTAGTGGGGCAGAGTTCCCACTTTAAGGATCAGAAGGACACTAGAATCTAGCTGGTATTGCATAGAACTAGCTTGGAGTTTACATGAAGAAAGTTGGCCTACTTATAGTCCATGAAGGTGGCTATGTGGGAATGGGAACTACAAGTATCATCAAAGAATAGGGATGATAGGAGGAGATAAGGTCTGAGAAGAAGGTAGAAAGGGTGAGAGAAAAGTATAAGATAAAAGATAAGGAATACTACCGCTGGGAAAATAAGGTAAGGCTATGGAAAGGTATTGATTAGGTAGCAAGGGGTCCAAGGAGTTGGTAAAAGCTTGAAATAGTGCATGCTATTGTAAGTGTGTGCCCATGGGAATAGTTCGGTCTGTTATAGTAGTGAAGAAAAAAGGGGCTAAAGACAAAAAAGAAAAAGATCGTAACATTACTCTGATAGTAGCTTCAAGTGACCCTCACTTGACTTACAATTCTCTATACCCTCTATAGGGGGACTCAGTCATATTTCCTTCAGCTTCATCATCAACAAAGAATTCATCCTCAAGTAGCCTGTCATCTCAAGAGGGGCAGCCATAAGTGGAGTGGACAGGGGTATATGAGCAGGTGCAAGGGGTATGGATGCAATTGTGTTACCAATGTCCTGGAGTGGCAGTAGAACAATGGAAACAAATGTACTAGGGACAGTCGCACTTCCAGTGGTCCATACTTCTGCATTCAAAGCAATGAGAGGGTCAATGGGATGTGGATGAGAGTGGTGGTTGTTCCAGTCTATGAATGGTGACTCTGATGACGTGTTGGAAGACAGTTCCTTCCAGGACCTGAGTGAAGTAGGCCTCTTGTTTGTCTGGGAGGTAGATGTGTTGGATGAGGTTGGAACCAGAGTGGGTGGGGATGGAGTGGCAGCCTCTATAGGTGCCTCATCTGTCTTCTGTCGGTTCTTCCCTATTGTCGATGATGGTAGACCATAGGGTCCTACTATAGTGGTCTTCTGTCAAGAAGATTACTTCAGCATTTGAGAGGAGGGTACTGATGTTGTAGTGGTAGGTGAGCTCGAAGTATTGAATGGAGGTGAGATCAAGGAGCACTTGGGGGGAATAGGAAGAGGCTGGGGAATTACTGAGAGAGATGGTTCCCTGGGGGGAGGTTCGACGAGGTAGGAGGTATCGTGAAAATAATAACTCTGGTCATCCATCGAGAGGGAGAGTAGGACAGGGTGAAGTATGTGCCCGATGGTTGAGAATGGTAAAAGGTTGATTATATCTAGTATCCCCAGGTGCTCAAGGAGATCAAGGACAGATGTTCAATAGTGTACTAGGGCATGGCCTATAGTTACGAACTGCGAGTCCCTAGTATGGGAGGGTTCAATTCTAGAATGAAGTATGTGAATGGAGGTGTAAGAATAGTAAGCTCATGTTGTGAGGACTAGAGGGGTGTTTCTGGTGAACTCATTGGTACATTCCATCCTTAGAGAGATGACTGGGTCATCCAACAGGGAGGTGATAAGTATATGCCTGGCATACTGAGGGAGTCAAGTGGTAGTGACAGGGATGACTGGGGAGTTGTTGATGAAAAGGTTGGAAGTGGGTTCAGTGAGGGACTGCATGATTTGAGGGAGGCTTTTTGTGATGAGAGTGAGGGTTTTTGGTGGGGGTGAAGGAGGTGAAAACTTCTGGGAACTTCTTCTTATATTCGGTGAGAATCTCAGGGGCATCTTTGGCAATATTTGCTTCTGATTCCCATGTCGAATCTACCCTGGAGTAACCTTCCCACCATACAAGGAATTTCTGTTTAGTTTTGGGGCCTTTGTACACAAGAAGGGAATGGATTTCATATTGTTTCTGTCCCTTGATGGTGATTGGGAGAGGTAGGGAGTGGTTAGGGCTGTGTTCGGCTGTTTCAGTGTAGGTAGAGATGTTAGAAGCATGGAATATGTCCCAAATTGTCCAAGTGGAAGAGATTTTTAGTTGGTAAGTGATGGGAGATAAGACCTGTGTGATTTCAAAGGGTCTGTGTCACTTGGGTGACAGTTTTTGTGATGGGAGATGGAGGGCAAGATTTTGGCCTTCTACCCACACCTTATCTCTGACTTTCCATGGTTTGAATCTAGAGGTGATTCGTTCCCTCATGAGTCTTCTTGCTTTTTCATGTGCTTCTAGGACTTCTCCTCTGGAGTGTTCTAGGGAGGAGAGTTGAGACTATAATACAGGGATGAATGTTTTTCCAATTTTCAGGTAGAGACAGGGCTGGTAGCCCATCATGAGAGCAAACAGAGTTTGTTGGGTGGTAGAGTGTACTGTAGAGTTATGGCAGAATTCGGCGATAGGGAGTAGTTTGGACCATTTATTCGGGTTTCCATCACAGAATATTCTTAGAAATGTTTCAATTTCCTGATTTACCTGTTCTGTTTCTCCGTCAGTCTGGGGGTGATAAAGTGTGGACAGAGTGACTTTGTAGTTAAGGAGTTGTCCAAGTTCTCTGGCAAATACTGAGGTGAACTGGGGTCCTCTGTTAGAGATGCACTTATCATGTAGTCCGAAGCATTTGAATACATGATTGTGGAAAAGTTGGGCTACTCCTTTTGCATTGATGGTTTTTAGACAAGGGAGGAGAATTACCCCCTTTGTAAGGCCATGGTTGACCACAACCATAAGAGAGTCAAAACCCTTGGAGGGAGGCAAGTCAGTGACCAAGTCAACCGAGACTTGCTAGAAAGGACAAGTGCATTGTAAAGGAATTGGATGGAGGGGGGGCAGGACTGGGTGAGTATTGGGCTTGTTAGCCTGGCAAGTGGCACATCCCTTAATGTAGTTTTTAACTTGGGTAGTCAGTCTGGGCCACCAGTAGTCCTGTTGGAGTTGATTGATGGTTCTAAAATGTCCCCCATGTCCAGCAGAAGGGGAATCATGAGCATGAGAAATTAGGTCCTTTCAAGCAGGTTCTGGTACATATAGGCAGTCCATGAAATAGAGACAGCCATCAAGGTATGCCCAGTCCTCTTTGCGGGCCCTGGGGAAAAGGGAGGAGTTGGAAGCAAGGGCATCTAGTGCCTTCTTTACAAGGGGGTCATTAGGGGTTGATGATGCGATCTTGTCTGCTAATGTGGCATCAATCAGATTGATGAAAAGTTGGTCAGGCAGGAGGGTTGAGATGTTATCATTACTGGTGTTGACATCTGAGATTTGACTTAAAGCATCAGCTGGTCCCATTTGAGATCTAGGTAGATGTTTGAACTGCAGATCAAAGTCTTGCAGAAAGAGAAGCCATCTGGCCTGATGTCTAGACAACTTCCTAGATTCTTGGAAATAGGTCAGGTTCTTGTGATCTGTGAGTATTGTTACTAGATGTTCCATTCCAGAGAGGTATTGCCACCAGGCATGTAATGTTTGGATGACAGCCAGGAGTTCTCTATTGTAGATGTTGTAGTTTCGTTCTGCAGATCCAAAGGTCTGAGAGGGGTAAGCACATGGGTGTAGGGCTCCTGCAGTATCTCTTTGCATTAGGACTCCCCCTGAGGCAAGGAGAGAAGCATCAGTCATTATGAAGAATGGGCTGGAAGTGTCTGGTGTTATGATCTTTTTCTTTCTTTCTTCTAGCCCCTCTTTTCTTCACTACTATAAACAGACTAAGCTATTCCCATGGGTGCACACTTACAATAGTTTGTATTATTTCAAACTTTAACCAACTCCTTGGACCCCTTGCTACCTAATCAATATCTTTCCATAGCCTTATCTTATTTTTCCAGCCGTAGTATTCCTTATCTTTTGTCTTATACTTTTCTCTCACCATTGCCACCTTCTTCTCGGACCTTATCTCCTCGTATCATCCCTGTTCCTTGATGATACTCGTAGTTCCCACTCCCACATAGCCACCTTCATGGACTATAAGTAGGCCAATTTTCTTCATGTAAACTCTAAGCTAGTTCTACACAATACCAGCTAGATTCTAGTATCACCTAGATCCTTAAGTGGGAACTCTGCCCCACTGAGTCTCCCTCTTTCGTCATCGTCTTCAACGACTGGGAATAGTGCCCTAGCATTGTGATCATAGGAGTAACCAGTACTCAGTCGGTCAACCTACTGTTGAGTGGTCACTACAAGCTAGAGTCTACACTTCAGTGTAACATCTGGCATCTGTAGTATTGGTGTGGAGAGGAAGGAGTTCCAAAGAATTTCAAAAGAATTCTGATGAGACGATGACCAGTTCCATATTGAGGTTTTCTTGGTGAGATCTAGTAGAGGCCGAGCAATATCAGAGAAAGAGGGAATGAATCTTTGGTAGAAGTTACAAAATCCTAGAAACCAGCAAACACTCTTGACTGAGGAGGGGGGTTTCCATTCAGCAATTGCTTTTAATTTGACTAGATCCATAGCAATCTTGCCAGGTTTGATGATCATCCCTAGGTATTCAACTTCAGATGTGTTAAACAGGCATTTGGAGAGTTTAAGGCACAACTTCTCTTCTCTAAACTGTTGGAGTACTCTTTTGGTACATTCCTGGTGCTCTTTATAGTCTTCTGAGTAAATTAGGACATCATTCATATAGATGATGAGTCATCCTTCAGCAATGAGGTCTTTGAAGGCATTGTTCATGTATGCCTGAAATGTGGAGGGTGAATTACATTGCCCAAAGAACATGACCATTGGTTTGTATAATCCGAAAGGAGTGATAAAAGCGGCCTTCCACTGGTCTTCTGGTTTGATGCGGATGTTATTATATCCTCATCGGACGTCAAACTTGGTGAAGTATTTGGCTTTCTTCAGTTTGTTGATGAGGTCAGAAATTAGAGAAAGAGGATAAGCATTTTTGACTGTTGCTTCATTGATGTATCGATAATCTTGACATGGATGAAGAGATCCATCCTTTTTAGATACGAAGAAGAAAGGGGCTGCTTGGGGTGACTTGGATGGAACTATTTTGCCTATGCAAAGATGTTCATTAATGAAGGTTCTGTAGGCTTCCATCTCTTTTGGATTCAGGGGGTAGGTTTTTCCAACTTTTGGAACGAAATCTGCTTTTAACTCAATGGTGTGATCAAAGATTCTATGCAGTGAGAGCTCCTTAGGTTCTTCTTCAGAAAAGACGTCAGAAAAGTCAGAAAATTCTTTTGAGAGTACAATCTCCTCTTTTTCTGATTTCTGGGCTGCTTCAGTTGAGACAGTGATTTTCTTTACAGCTAAGGATCAAAGGTATCTGGTAAAGTTTTGTTTGGTCCAGAGATCTAGATTGAGGTTAAAAGACCTCAATAGGTATCTTTGAGGACTTCAGTCTGGGGTGAGAGAAGGAGTTTTCGATAAAGATATCTGACCAGTTGTCCAGTCTATAGAGGGATTGGCTGTTCTAAGTCAGGGGAGACCGAGGATGAGATCTTCTTTTCCTAGAGAAATAACGTATGCTTTGAGTTTCTTGGTTTGTCCTTTCATGGTAATGGTGATTGGAATGAAAGAGGATATTTTCTGGCTTGGTTGCTGGTTCTGTCAGCATTTTGTGCATTTATAGGTTTTTCAAGTGGTTTGATGGGGATTCGGTGTTTTTGAACAAGGGCTAGATTGATAAAGCATCCAGTTGCTCCACTATCAATCAGTGCTTTCGTTTCAATGACTTTTGCTCAAGTAGAGATGAGGACAGGGATGCAAATAGATTGCGCATAAGAGTTCGTCATAAATACAGGAGCAAGAACTTGGGAAGATGGCATTGAGTCTTCTTCCTTTTTTAAAAATCCTTGATAGAGACAACTGCTACAGTCTGGTCCTCCTCCTCTTCTTCTTCTGTGAAGCATGTTTGAAGAACCTTGAGGATATCTTCTTTTGGAACATTTTGCTGGGTGAGGATATTTAAGTACTCCTTCATTGCGTCCTCTGGTTTAACTGGTTTAGATTTAGTGGGGATAACCCTGACTCTTTGTGGGTTTCTGAGGGGTCTAGGTGGTGGAGAGGAAGTTGATTCTTCCTTTTTGTGATCTCTGGCCATATGCCCTGGTTTGCCATATATGAAACATTTTCCCTTTTTCATGTGTTCAGCTCTATCTGTGGGAGAGAGACGAATGCGGTCCACATCCATGGCATTGGGGTCTCAGGTGGATTTGGAATAGGAGAAGTGACTGGGGAAATACTTTTTCCCTTGGAAGAGAGCATCGACTCATTTGATGTGGTTATGGAAGAGGTTGGACTTCTCAATCCATTCTTTCAGGGTGGTGGGTTCCTTTTCACAAGATAGGACTTTGACGACAATATGTCTATCCATTCCATTGATAAGCCATTCAATGAGGGCTCTATTGTCTTTGATTTGGGAGTGTGTAGCAAGGAGTTGGAACTGGGAGATAAATTTTTTGAATACTTCATCATCCTACTTCTGGTTCTACTATGGCCATCTCTCTCACTCTCCCATTGGAGGTGAAGATTGAGGATATCCTAGTAGAAATTCCAAATAAAGATAGTGATCATAGTTTATATGATCATCAATGCCATTACAACTTCAGGTGGCAAGATGCTTATCTACTGATGTTTGTACTTGATCATGATGAACATGACTGTCTTCATCCCAGAACATCATGGATTGTGGAATCTATCAAAGTTCCTTTTGGTCATTCTATTCAAGGACTCAATCAACCTACTACAAATCTTCTTCACCTTCATACCAATTGGCCTGGAGAAGATGATCATGGTCACAGGACCATACAAGTGTGGTTGTATCAAGAAGAGTCTATGGCTTCTATCTATGAAGCTGCTGGCATGACATTTACTGTCAAATGATATGAGCTCACCCCACATTTTCCTATTCACTGGCAAGGATTTGAAATCTTTTACACAAGCCAATATCACTGGCATTTCAATCTTCAAGATTGTTTTGAGGACCTTGAACCAAACATGGTCCTTCCTATTTCTAATGATATCCATCTTCAAACCCGTGGTAACTCTGTCTATGTTGCTGATTGATCAGAGCACTGGAGATCACTTTTCTTTTTCAAAGATCAGTCATCTGGCAAGCTCATTGATTGACACTTGACCAACCTTGAACATGGGATCTGGAATTCAGAGATTGATGGGAACAAAATAATTCAAGGAAGACTCACCTTCCCTCAACATTGGGACATTCTAACTCAAAGAGAATGGAATGAGTATATGGATGCTAAATAGCACAAAGAGTTTCACTCCAATAACCTCACTTGGAAACAAGCATCTCTTCTTATTGGGGTTAATAATAGAATCCTTACACAGGAACATACTCATTTGGCACAAGAGAAAAGGAGCTGGAGACAAAAATCCATTGGCTCACAAGAATTGACAGAAGCTAAGTTGCTACTATCACCACTCTGGAAGAACATTGGTTCAGTACCCATCAAGGTGCTATGTCTCTGGGACAAGAGTATCTTCATTTACAACAAGATTACTTTCAAGAGTTCGATGCTCATTTTGAAACACTCAGAATAGTAAATACTCTTACCACTGAGTGTGACTCTCTACTTGTCCAGGTTGCAAGCCTTCAAGCAGAACTTGATGTCAATCAAGCAAGTCAGGTTTTTACTATTGATGCTCAAGTCCAGGTTTCTATATCTGATGATATTAAGTCATCTCAACCACTTGCTGGTTCTAGTTTTGCACCAACTCTTCCAACTACCAGTCCTGTTAGGTGGTCACAATGCAACAGAAGACAAGCACAATACAAATCTAGGCATAATTTATTTAGTAATGAAATTTTTTGATTTCTTGATCATAATCTAATAATTGATCTGATGGAAATCTTGTTCAATTCTTTTGTTTACATCATATAACATATTTTGTTGATCTTTTGTCTTGATCTTTGATCTTTCCTATTGGATTTGATCATGACTGATCAACACTGATCACTTATATGTTTTATATTGTTCTAATCTGAATCTTTCCTGTTGGAAATTGATCAAGAATATTATACTATTGTCCTTTACTTTGCTAGTTTTTTTCCTCTTGGAATATGATCAGCTTAGTGGGCCTTAGTTATTTCATTTACTACCTTGCCTTTCTTCTTCGCCTATCTTAATTCTGAGACTCTGCCTGCTTTGTTCTACTCTGGCATTCACCACAGCATCTAATATTGTATTTCACTCCTCTCTTCTTCTTTATCATTGGGGGGATTCATGATATGGAATTATCTTCTCTTGTCTCAAATAGAGCCTGAGAGCCTTCTCTCTCATTCCCAACTCAAAAGAATGAGATGTTGGGATATGTCCTCATATTTTCTTAGGAGTTATTAATGGTGATCACAAGAGGTTCAAACTGGTGTTTAACACTGGTTTATAATCTAATGTCACAAGTCATTGTATGCACTTAGATATTGAGTTCCCTGATAATCAAGTGTTGCAAGCTCTTTCTGGCATACATGATGATTCAGACTCAATTGGAGGTATTGGACCCAGATGATCTTGTCATATATTAATGGGTACATTTTCTCCTGGTATATTCTAAGATATTGTGATCTTATAGCACATATCTTAAAGATGTCTAGTCTAAGAGTATCATCTCTTTTGTGCTATGATCATATCTTTTAACAGAGGATTTATACATCAAGGACAAATAGAGATGAAGATCAATAACAAGTACCTTTATATGAAGAAGATATCATTCAGAGTACTCATCCTCTGAAACTCCTTATAATCCATAAAGACTTATGCCTTAGAATTCTGAACTCTGGATATCAGAAGTAGCATGCTTTCATATCATGTCAAAAGAAGAACTAGTGGAAATTAACACTTTGTTCTTTCCCTCTTCTATCTTATAATTTGTTTAAACTCAATAACTGATGCACTTTTTTATTTCATTTAGACATTTATTCTCTATATCTTCAAAGAGATATGTCTTCTACCAACATCCAAAATCCCATTCTGATTAGTGCTATCAATTACACTAAATGGTCCATTGCTGTTAACAAAGTTCTCACTCTTGAGAATTGTGTTGACATTATAACTGGCAAATAGATCTATGTTAAACAGTTTGTGTCTGATGACCCTGCTTTAATGGCTGTAGTCCAATAGAAGTGGATGGACAAGGATGACTATACACAATCCATCATCCTTCAATACCTTTCTGAAAATCTCCAAGAGTTAAAGTTTACCTTTTATCCTTCTCCTCATCTTACAGACATTAATCCTACTACTGATTGGGATTCCAAAGCAATGCACTTATGGAACAAGCTTAAGACTCAATATCAATCAACTAGTATCGCTACTAGATGAATAGCTTTTCATGATCTTTCTACTTTTAAGATCAACCCTTCCAAGGATATTATGGATGGACTTTAGATTTTAATGTTGAAGTTCAATACCATGGCTGGAGCTAGAAAAGAAAGTGATCAAGACAATCAATTTATGATAATCTTAGAGAAACTTTCTTCTTCTTATTATGCTTTCATTCAAACTGTGGTCAAGAATACTAACAGTTCAAGCATGAAACCTGATCAGCTTGTGAATAGGATTCACCTTGAATCCATATCTCAACAAGCAAATAAGTATTGAAGAACTTCTCCTCTTCATGCCAATATACCTTCCATTGTTTCATTAGCCCCAAAACAATATATATGCTCTTTTTGCTGCAAAGGTTATAAAACCAAAAATTGTTGGGAGCTACATCCTGAATGAAACCCAAATTACAAGGGAAAGTGATTACCTGCTTCACCAGCAGATACTTCTTCACCTAGTAATCATTCTTTGAAACATGGAGAACAAGGTTGAGTTGGTAATTCCCCTACCAATCTCAAAGGCAAGGCTGTTAAAGCCAAAGAAGATGAGAAGATAGAAGAGAAGTTCTATCAGAAGTTGAGTTTCCTTTCTTGGGAGTGACTGCACCTATCAAAGGAAAAGGAACTATGAAAGGAAAGGAGTATGGAACTCCTAAAGTCATGGGCATAGATTTGGATAAAAGAATTCCATCTTCTGCACCCTCATCCATCAATGCAGATTTTGATCCTTCTCTAAAGGTCAATCTCATTGAGACACACTGGCCTTGGATGGGTGTATCCTCATGGCAGCACACCAGCAGTGCAAGATGGAAATATAGATGTACAAATGTACCTAATTGCAGATGTACTCCTCCAGAAATTTTGGGTAGACCTCCTCCTTTGAGGAATGGACCAAATCCTTCAATTCCTAGACAACAGACTAAGTTCTGTGGAACTACAAAGAAGAAAACCAAAAGTAAACAGAAAGATTGAATTCTTTCTCTAGAAATAATTGTTATCATGCCTATGACATTTGAAGACATGGAAGAAGAACAAGGAGATTTTGTATTTTGAATAATTTATCTCCGAAACAAGATTGTATCACTCTGCCTTAAATAAAATGATCTATCTATCATTAAGACTACTTTGTTGGTGTCTTTGGCATATATAAAATATATACACCTTTTACACTTCTTTGAGAATAATGCTGTGAAACATTGAGTTACAAAACTCAAGAGGATGGTAGACTTGGGATGTTCAGACTCAATTTCTCCATACCTTCTAATTATTGTGCAATCAGGGGTAAAAACATTTTATTGACACAAGTTCTATCATTTAGAATCACTTGATGATTGGTAGAATTATAGAAAGCTACACATCTTCTCTTTACTCCATTTCACTCTGTTGAAATTGGAAGTATATGAGAATGGATATCCTTTGGCTTTGCATACAGAGTATCAATCTCTTCAAGGATCAAATACTCCTTATAGCATATATACTAAAGTCTTTAAGACTTTTAGTTTCTCAAATATTTGTTTCCATTGAGATTTAAAGGTATACTCCACAAGCTTTATTGAATGATCCACCTTCTTTATCCTTCACTCTGTTATTGAACTGGGAAGTTGTGGTTGTTAACAACATCCACATCTTAAGTCAATCATGGCCATTATTACTCTGGTCTATTAAGATCTTATGTAAAAAAACCCTTTTTTTCATCCAGTTTTGAATGAAGTGGACTTTCATCTATATTGATGATTATTTCTTGCTTTGCAATGACTGGTTTCATTTGCAGCAGAAATGTCAGTATTCTTTCATTCTATTATCTCTATGTTCAGACCAAGGGGAGATTCAAGGACTTAGATTGTCTTCACCCCCCACATGAGGGCTTGGATTCATTCTTTATTCCTTATATTCTCATATATGACATTAGCTTTTAATTGCTATGTCATTATCCTCTCTCATCAAATGGTCAAACATTTATAACAAGACATCTTGTATTGTCATCAATAACCAACCTCTAATAGGTATGTATATGATTTATGGAATATCTCCAATCATATTATCCTAGAATGTTGATTACAAAGCTTGAGTATTTATTCCTTCATGAAGATCAGAGCTTATATGCTTTTGTCATATGTCTATGGTATAATCTTCAAGGAATATGATCTATAATGATCAAGTATTCCAGAATATCTTTTATCTGTCTATGGACAAGGACATACATTCATTTACATGGTAACATCCTTTTATACAACCTTTAATTGAGTATTTCCTTTCCTAACAGGAACCATTAAAGATGATGAAAAACAACAAACTACCTATACCTTTGACACAACCATACGATTATTCAATTACAAAGGAAGACATCAACTATCTCATGAGATTCCCTGATCAGGATCTCACCACCTCACTATCTTTCCTTCACCAGATATCAACACTCCCACTGTTCACACTTAGGAAAAGCACAACACAGACTATTCTGGATCATCCTCAAAATATCTGGTTAGACTGACTATCTACCAGACTCACCATTCCATCACCATATCAATCTAGATGTAGAGCACCTAGAGGCAACAGGAATAAGGTGACATACCACCTGTTATCAGGGCCTAATGATGATATCATCATCAATGTTTTGTCCTAGAATGATCTTTGTATTCTCCATTTTGAGATTCACTGGACCTCAATGATATTATAGTTTATTAGTGATTTTGAATATGGTTGATAACCATTATTCACTTCCTGATTTACTCTGACATATGACAATAGTCACATAATCTGTCAATGTCATGCCATATCTATTGAGAGATGAACCACACACATAGTGTTGTTGGTACATCGAATCAGCTTCAGGGGAAGTATTCCAAACACCCTGAAAATGAGCAGAAATCTTGAATAGAGTTGATGAAGATATATCTTCTCAAACAGAAAAATGTTTGAACAAGTTGCTATTCACAAGATCACAAGATCATTGAATAATTCAAATGGATACAAGTCATAAAGTCTTATGGGAGACTTTCAATCATTGTCAAATGGATCTTACACAAACTTTCAGTCTTGACCATAGTAACATCAACTCTCCAAGTTCTCATTGTGAAACTGTGAGATTGTTACTAGTTCTAAGTGTCTTATAGGATTGGGAGATCCTGGCATTAGACATCAAGAATTGCTTTCCTCTTTGAATGTTTCAATAGAAATCAAACAAACAACCAAAATGTTCTTTGTTGTAAACAGGTCAGAAGTTTAAAAGTTTGTCAAATGTTGAAGAAGGACCTTTACAGGATCATTACCAAGTGTATAATATTTGTCACTTGTGTAAATTCTTGTATCTCCTATTTTGTTTTTAGGGCTCAAGAGACAAACATTAGACATAAAAGAGTCTATGTTCATATTTAAAGAGATGTCATCATTTTACTTATAGTTTATTTTGACAATCTTCTTTTATTTCTTTTCAGAGTCTCATATGATGAGAACACTCTCATATATTGATTCATGATCACTGGATCATAGAGATTAAGGGGAAGTCCATTCTAGGACTTGTAATCACTTAAGATTGTTTACAAACATCACGTGGTTCTATCCTCTCAGAACTATAGAAAGCCTATTGCCTATAAGTGTAATAATCTCTTCTAGGAGAACAAGTTGACTTTTATAAGTCACAACATCATTATCATTTGATCAAAGATCACTGATATATGATATGCTTTGGTATATATATATAAACCAAATACAATAGAGTTTGTATGTTCTTCAGTTAATAAAGAATAGGTATTTATGATAGAACAAGGATGTCATCAATCCTATGTTCACAAAATCTCTTAGGAGATGTCTCTTGCTATCTGAAGATATGCAATATGACAAATCATGAAATTATGTTGTAAACTACTTATCCAATCAATGGATAGATTAAATTGTGGCATAGCTCAATTGATAAAACAAATACCTTATAAAGGATCTTGTTAAGCAGTTAGATATTGCAACTCTATTATCAACAAACTTGTTTCTTTACAACATGAACATCAAGGGGAAGTATTGAAGTTATTGCTATTCAAGTTGTAATTCAGTCAATCAGAATTCAAGAAATAAAGTGTGTCTTATGAGAGTTGAACACTCAACCATAGTCAACCCTAGAACACTATAACTGCTAGACTATGGTCATGCTGATTCTAGACTGGTCATGTGATTGTCATGTGACTATGACATCATCAATGACTCAGATCACCTAATTCTGATGAAATATAACATTATAGTGCTATAGCACACTATAGCCAATGGCATAAACCCTCTTATCTATAGGGTTTGTCATAGCAAATAGCAATTAACTCTCTTATCTATGATGTCACTCTACAGAGATTTGTAATCTCTTATGTAATAGAGTTCAAACTCCCTCTTAACCTTATTTGCAATAGTATATAAGATGTGTATGTATTACCCTCTTTACTATAGCCTCTTAGAGTTGAAATATATTGTTCACTCTATTGTCCTTCAACCATAGTAGTGTTGAGTTCATCTCCACTACAAGCTCTATTCATTATATTATCTATATCATCTTCCACACCACTGTTTGCCCTCTGAGTAAGTAACTCCTACTTAGATCCTCTGTGTTCAATCAAAGGATGCATGCTCTTTGTTTGAGAACACTGTGTTACTTTACCATCCTACCTTCAATAGGAATCCAGTATAGGTTTCACAATGTATTTCCAGAGAGCAGATAAGATATGTTCCCATTCACTCAATTGCTCAGACTGTAAGTATTTCCCCTCTCATTTGACAAGAGGCATGGTGTGCATATGACTAAACAAATTCTGAAGTGAAGCCTGAAGTTGTGTAGACTGCTAAAGAGTAAAATTGGGAAGTGGGACATGAATAACATGCTCCATATCAGTGAGGACAATCAATGCATTGCAGTGGCTTTTGACAGCATTGAGGATGACAACTGGTCCAGAGTGTGCTGAAGCATGGAGCTGGAAGAACTCTTTGGAGAGGAGAAATCACTCAAAGCCAGGTAATTCCCTGATCTTTTACAGTAGTTTATTTTGCTCCATCACCAGCATATAGTGTTTGTGAGCCTCTTGTTCTAATGACTCTGTCACAGGGTGGTCCATGTCCTGATTGAGCTCTGAGAATAGAGGTAAAGAATTTTTGCAAGTGGCTCCAGCATAATCTGGATAGTTGGTGGATAACTCTTCATAAAAGCTTTGAACTTGAAGGAGTTTATCCCAGACAATTGAATGTTCTTGTTCAAACCACTCTACAGCAGTCTCTGGGAGTCGAGAGTCAAGAACAGTAGCAGCCACCTCCAATACTACACCAACACCTTTGAGAGAATGGCCAATCAATATGAGCTCAGAGAAGAGACTAATGGCAGAAGAATATGCATGGAGAAGAGTGTAATGCTCCAAAATGTGAGTAGATGCAATCTACTCTAACAATGTTTGGAACTAAGTGATAGCAGGGTCTGTGGAAGTAGAAGCAGCTTGTGTATAGAGTGAAATTACTTGCTTGAGATCACCTGAGTCTTAGAAGTACCCGAAGCGAGCCTTGATGGACTGAGCAAGGTCATTTAAAAAGGAAGGTTTGTGAGGGTGTCCATTAAAGGTGAGGGATACAGCCTCCTCCAACTCCACAATTGCTTGTTCAAGGTCAATGAGTTTTCCCAGGTGTTCAAAGCAAGTGAGGAAGGAATTCCCAAGGTCATTCAGATGACAAGGTTTGTCATGATGATTTCCTAAACTAAATAGCATCCCCTTGCACTGAAATTGCTTGCTCAAGGTCATCAAGCTCTCCCAGGCACTCAAAACGAGTTATGAAGGTATTTCCCAGATTATTTAGGTGCCCAGGTTTTCTGGGGTGAT